>JAHWXV010303967.1:0-18840 GCA_024586415.1 Phrixothrix hirtus | reverse complement strand
ATATATGAGACAGGTATGAATGGAAAACTAGGTAGGGGTAGACCAAGAAAGAGGTGGTTGAATATGATTGAAGAAATTGTAAAAGAAAAGAGCGCAAAGAATAGGAAAGTTTGCCAAAAACGTTCTATGAATTTAATGGAAGCAAGAGAAGTGTGTAAGGACAGAAAGGAATGGAGAAAAACAGTGAATGGGTAATAGTAATTATAGTAGGATTGGTAGGTAATAGTGGGCTGGTGTGGATACTGTAGAATGCTGGGAGTTGTGGTGAAAGGCGGTGGTAGTGAGTGGGATTTGTGTATTTGTGCATGCAGTGGTTGTGAAGGTGAAGGTTTGTTTGTGGGTTTTGCCTACCCCGTTAAGGGAATGGCGTGATGGGTAGTAGTAGTAGTATTACTTATAATAATAGAATTGAGAATATTCAAAAGAAATTTATAAAACGCTTGTTTCAAATTTAAAATTTTTTACGATAAAGTATTTTGAGCTACTTTTGTTTAACTGCTTCTCAAATTAGGTGTACGTTCTTTGACTTATATTTTCTATATAACGTTTTAAATGGATTAGTTGATCGTTCGCAGATACTTGGCACTTCTTCACTACACGTTCCTGGATATGCAACAAGAAATATCTGTCTTCTGCATATAGACCAACATCGAACAGTTTACGGCTATTATTCGCCCTTACCCAGGTTATTAAAGAATGCTTATCAGTTTAGAGAACTAGATGTGGTATATCAGCGATTAAGTTTAAGAACAATTTTAGAAAGTGCTTGAAAATTTAATGGTCATAATTTTGTACGTACTTAGTATTTTATGCATTCATATACTTGTATATTTTAATGTTGTAATTTATATTGTTATTAGTTTTAACTGGAACATATCAGCTAATAAAGTACTAGTACTACGAGTACTACTAAATTTATCAACAAGAAATCAACAGCGTTCATAGCATTTCGATTGTACGTACATAAACACAGTATCAATAGTTATGAATAATTTTTGGATTGTGGTGACGAGGTTTGTCAAATTTGAATACTTAAACGTGTGAAAACTTTGCCCACACGCAAATATTAAAGCAAGATACATTATCTAATCATTACATTCTCAATACACACATAATATAAGACGTCGAGCACATATCAATATAACGTGGATTGAGCTCAAGCACGTAGACCTAAACAATTTTCATGAACCAACGGTTAAATAACAAATTATTTCCTAAATCGACAATGGTGAATGATGAAAAATTAATTCTTAAACAATGTTAATCAATAATGCATTTCAATATAAGCTACTTAATTAAATTCATGACTGTTTGTTTACGAATTTATTGAAATTTCTACAAGGACGAATAACTGAAAGTGATATCTGGCAGGAAGATGTTGAGGTTTCCTCTTATTAGATGACACCCTGTTTATTAGGAAATTCTGTTCATTTGGTGTAGGGTTCAAAGTATGCGGCCGTAGCCTTTCTAAAAAGATCCTACAACCTGAGCTTGTACTTCAGGTACACGCGGAACCCAAAAGAATTAGCGAGGCGAGCACGCAATATTAGGAACTTATATACAGGGTGCCCAAGTTATTAGGAGTGTTCTTTAACTGACATATAGACGGACCCTTAGGGAAAACAAATTTGTAAAAATTTTAATCTAACTTGAAAAACATTTACAAATTATTGGGTAAAAATGTATTACAAATCCGGGCCTGCTTGTATACAATAAGGTGTGTAATAGTAGCATATTACTATACTTTAATTGGTTTATTTTACTATGAATTAGTGAAAACAGATATTTCAAAATGTTCTTGTACTAATAAATTGAAGATGTTTTATAAAATTATGTATTTCTATTTGTCTATTGTGCCATAAATTTATTGACTAACTAATTATTAGATTTTTGTTTTTATTTTTGCTTTCGGTTTAATAATAATGATGAGTAAATTTAGGAAGAAAGCCATAGAGATTTTAAGGTATTATGAATATTCAAATTGTGAATAAGCATTCTAATTTTTAATTGTTATTTGTTTATGATGTTAGGTTACAAATCCTTCTTCGGCATATTTATAATAATACATTTGAAAATTTATGGAGTAGGTTGAAATATCTAAAATGATATTACATTCGGATACACAAGCATATAATTCAACTTGAAACGCTACGAAGGTTATTCAAAAAGGAAGAATACAAAATTAAATAAAAGATAAATCAATTTACTTGGTTAAAATCAGAATTGTGAAATAAACAAACGAAAACTAAACATTGATATTTACGAAATTCAAAATCAAACATTATATATAAAATTGAAGTGAAACTATGAGATCTGAAAGAACTTTGAAAGTTAAGAATTAATTAAAGTAGTTGCAGAAATATCGAAAGTGTCTTATAACCAATTGCATAAATTAAATGTGAACGCTTGTGCAAAGGAAATTCGAATCCCTTAGTTAAATTTATACCTGCAGAAAATTTACTTTAAATCATAAAAGTGTATAGTAAATGTTGAAACAAAAATTTGCTCTTTTACACAAACGTACTACATAGACAAAAATTAGGTTGTGTAATTTTTCATAAGATTTTTTACTATACTGAAAGACTACTATGTAAAATATTAAAGCCGATATTGAAGGCTTTAAGGCAAATATCGAGTAATATATAGATACTAAACAGCCCATCTAACTTTTATTTTTTAATAAAGAACTACCAAATTCTATAAAAGCAAATATGATGGATAAAAATGTGTTTTGAAATAATGAAGGTTAGACGCTGGGATCATGCAACTTATGGAAGCCGTTTTTACTAAAACAATCATGCATAAAATTCAAAATAAAACAATTAAAATTCAAAATCATGCTAGAATAAAGGTATCTACTACTCATGTATGTTCCGCGAATAGATAGATATTTTACTTACCTAGTTGCAAATATATTTTTAATTAAACTAGCGACTAAAAATTTTATAATAGTAAAGAACTAAAATTACATAAAAATTGTAAGTGATTTTTGTTGTACATTGTTCTGAACTTTTCGAATTCAGGTGTGTTTTTTAAATCCGAGGTTCTGATTTTTCAGGACTTCGTTGAACTTACGTACGATTGAATAAAAGCGGCTTTTGAAATAACTATCCTAGAATTCTAATCTCAAAATTCTCCAATAATTTGATAAATTAATATTATCAACGTGGAAATGTTTCCGGCAGTAACGAAAAATTTACTAAATATTAATTTTATTCTTTAAAAACGGGTTTTTCAACTTTTCTGGATGAAACCTCCTTATATAAGACATGTATCTCCATCTTATGGAAAAATTTGAACTACGGAGAGATTTCTATATATTTGTAAGTGCTGTTTCGATCTATTACACTTCCAATACATGAATTTTTTTTAAATTGAAATTTAAACCAGCGCATTTTTGGATTATAAACAGATTTTATCAGAACACTGGTGGAGATGACGATTAACCCCATTAACAGAAATATGAATGCAATTGTTACTTTTACGTTTGTAGTTTAATGGATGTCAACATTCACCAATGCTCCAGTTTCCTTGATGGAATCAACGCATTTGGTAGTAGTAGATTATAATGAGAATGCCTTAATCAGGAAAATTTCATTAACAGCTATAAGCAGGAAATGAAACTTTCACGCTAAGTAAATTCCACAACGACGCAACTGTATGGACTACATTGTAAACGATATAGATACGTGACACTGACAAAGTAGGCTCGTTTTATTGTAAGATGACTGGCACGGTGAAGTATTTCTGAAATAAATTCATATACATATATGTATACATAATAATAGCATTCTCGTATCATATATTAAAGGAATACAAGTTTACCTTAATTTAAATTTATAGATACACATATTCAATTTTAGCCAAATAATCAGTAAAACTAATTTTATTACAACTGCCATTTTCATTAATAATAATAATAATAATACTGTTTGACAAGCAAAAACTGATAAATCTACATGTCCAAATTACTAATTCTTTTAACTTAAACGTAACATGCTGAACAACTTGACCAATACCGATTCACCCGTGTCATTAAAATGATATAAAAAGTGAGCATTTATTAAGGGCATCCTTTTAATTAGTAAAATTTTAAGTTTATCACAATTTGTGTTGCCGATCCGTGCTATTTTGTTCCGCATACAACGAATACCCTTAAAAATTGTCGTGTCGCTGCCGGTTCGTGACAGATCATTCATGCTTTATAATGCGAATCATCCTTTACGTGCAGTCCGTGCGTGCACATATTTATCTTCTTGTAAGTTTATCACGCTATTTATTTGGATTTAAATATATGCCTTTTGAGAAAGAAATTGTATTTCAAACTTCTAGAATTCTTTCCTATAAATACGAGGTATATTCAAATTTAACCCGGAGTTTTGATGTTACATCTAATGTAATTCACGAAATTCAAAATGGCGTCTTCTTATTAATGTATCAATCAATCTAGAAAGCTTGACGTCAACTGATTTTCTTTAGTTTCGAAAGCTATGTCCGAACAGCATGTTCCATTCTGTCGCCCAACGAATTATAATCAAATTTCTTTGTAACGACAATGTTATACCTGCTGAAATTGTTGTAAGACAGTGATGGGGAAAATACTTTATCAAAAACCTAAATGTATGATTCGTGTAAATGATTCCGTGAAAACAGAGAAAACGTCAAAAATTTAGCACACACTAGACGACCTCAAACATTTATCACTGATATGCGCATTTAACGAGTTGATGAGCTTATTCGTCATGATAGCCGAATTACAAGCATTACAAAGCATTAGTAGTGTTAATAAAATTATTTCTGAAGAATTGAAGTTTAGAAAAATGTATTCCAGATGGGGCATTTGGGTGCTTTCTTTAGAGCAACAACAGAAAAGAGTTCAAGTTGCAGCAGAGCTTCTAAGACTCTTTGAACAGTAAGGAGGGGCATTCTTGAACAACTTGATCACTTGGGATGAAACTTGAGTTCATCATTGTGTCCCAGTTTAAAATGGAGGCGAAACACATTTCCAGTTCACAGAATTGGTGTCTTGTTTATCGACTCTTTAACATATCTTTAAACCATGAATGCTGTCTATTATTGTCAACTATTTTCTGAAAAAATTATATCTAATTATCGCACAACCCATCAGAAGTGTCATTATCCGTCACGCTAACGTTCGTATCCATGTCGCTCAACTGCCTAAAGTCACATTGACCAAATTTCATTGGGAACACTTCCTGTCCTCCCTATAATCCCGGTTTAACTCCATGCCATTTACATCCTTTTGGACCTCTAAAGGAAGCTTTATGAAGCTTCAGATTTAAGGACGTTGAAGATGTCAGGAATTTTGTGCACAATTGACTCGACGAGCAGCTAAAATCATTTTATAAAGAAATAGTCATGAGGTTCCCATGAAAATAGCAGAAGTGTATAGAGTTACAAAGAGAGTATGTCAAAAACTAGTATACGTTAAACATGAAAGTTTTATTTGATTAAAAAATTATTAGTAAATTCCTGGTTAAATATAAACATACCTCGTAGTCATCAAACCCAAAGTTATTTTGAATTTTAAATTTCAATGAACCCATCCTACTTACACTAAGATCGCAATTCAATTAATATTGTTTTGTTCCTTTAGACGTTACCATAAGTTAATTATTGTTTAAATATAAGGTATTTCATATTCTGCACGTATTGTAGAGTAAATTAATAAATACCAAAATAAATAAAGGATAAAGTAAAAAGAATACTTATGCGTAGAAAAGCCTTTATCATACTTCCTTTACCTGGTAGAACGGAGAACTTCCAACATGGAAGTACGCCAATTCCTCAGAATGTTTTATCGTGAGACTATTATGCAGTATTTGTCTCAAAAAGAATGTCAATGAGTCGATTAAAGCAAATTATTGATCAGATAGGTACAACACATGAAAATGTTTCAAAATAGTCTCCTCCTGCGTCGATATATCGCTTCCAGCGAGATATTCAGGCATCAAAGGCCTCACCGTAGGTCTCATCCAGAATGTCCTTTAGAACGTTGGTGCAAGCCTCTTTATCTTTGTCAACTATCCCGAAATGATGTCCTTTCGTGGGACTTTTCAAGCGTGGAAACAAAAAGAAGTCTAGGGGAGCCAACTTAGACCTGAAAGGTGGCTGAGGAACCTTTGAAGCGTCCAGAAAGCGAGGAAGGCGGTGTAGTCTGGCGAGTTTTCATGGTGAAATTTCTAGTAGTTCGCGATGGCAGGTCTGACGCGATGAACGATTCTTGAGCACTTCAACGTAGAATTTGGCATTGACGGTTGCACCATATGGTACAAAGTCAGGGTATACGAGCCCACTGATGTTAAAGAACACAATGAGCATGGCCTTGACCTTTGACTTGTTCATTTTGACCTGCTTATGGCGAGGGGGTGTCGAAGTATGCCACTCGACACTTTGCCGAGTGGTTTACCTACTTCCTGCGATACTAATATGTAGTATTTTTATTTTGAACAACGATTTTTATTAATAATTTTATTTAATTTCCCTGATTATGGTCTAAAATTAAAGACTGAAACATATGTAGGACTCAATATTAGAGATTTTTGGGAAAACTAGGTATCATTTTATTAATTTTGCTGGATTTAGATTTAAGATATTTGTAACGCAGTGCGAATACTTTAGGTTTAAATACAAAAATTATTCGTAGGAACAATTAATACTCTTTAAATTAAATTACATTAAGGAATGGAAATTAACATTTCTGGTAATACACACTTTACCAAAGAAATGATTTTAAAGTGGTTTTGAAGTGCATGAAATAAGTTGTAATATCGTATAACTGAATACAAGCATATGCAAACGAAAAATGAATATTTCATTTACAATTTACTAAAATAATTAAGAGGTCGAAAAGACAAAAACCAATTTAGATTCTAAGAGGGTTGATGTGTAGGCATCCAGAATAATAAACAAAACAAATACTTATCATTTAATGTGGTTTTATTATTTTTGGAGATATTCTCCGTAGTGATCCATTTACTTTTGAATACGTATGATTCAATTTTCATAGCACTTTTTCCATTCCGGTTGAGGTATGTCCAAAACATGCATTTTGAACGTATAAACTGCTACTTAGGGCATCGAAAAGCGTTGTCAATGTGGTTTACCCTTCACGTAGAAGAACAAAAATGTATCATTGGGCGCCAAATCAGGACTGTACGGTAGATAACCCATCAATTCAACGGTTTGGCAGGTCAAATATTGAGTTACTTGGGTTGATGTGTGAGGGCTCGTATTGGCCCGGTGGAGAACAATTCTATACCGCTTTTGTTTCTTCTTATTTCACCAAACACTGCTGGCAAACAAATGGTCGTGTACATTCGAAACTAACCGCTTTACGATCTTCTAGTGGCACTGTAGCCACATTTCCATTTACCCCAAAGAACAGGCTACCATTTTCTTTAAAGGGATTCTTGCGCAAACAACTTTTGTGGGGTTTGGCACAACTTAGAAGAACCACGTAGCCGACTTCTGTTTGCTTTCGGGCTAATACGCATAGATTCAAGATTCCTCACCTTTTGACGTACCACGATTGTATTTTTGGACCATTTCTTTGTGCCAATTGATACGTGGCTGTTTTTGAGCGATTTTCAAATTATGCGGAATCCAACCCGAACAAATCTTCTTCCCGACTAAATGTTCATGTAAAAGGCAGTATATGCTTATTTTACTAATGTTCAGCGATGCCTCCATTTCACGGTATATCACATGACGATCTTGTATTATTAGTTCTTGCACAGCATCGATTGTTACTATCACCGCCGGTTTTGGACGACTTTATTTAAATTAGATCATGATCGAAGGACAGCCATGATTAAATTAACTAAATCAGTAATATACATTGGTTGTAATGACGCTTCATGACCAAAAGTCGAAGTGAGTTTATCGATGCACTGTAGTTGAGGTAGTCCACGTCGAAGGTCGTAGTAAATCACCGCACGATAATTTTCACGAGTTAATTAAATTTTTTACTCGGATGAAATTTTAAAGTCACTGTAAGCAACACAAATGGCGTCTGAACGAAAAAACGTTCCGAGTACGTATATTGTCAAAAATATCAGATTTTATGATAGATGTCAAATGGTGCCTTACACCACCAGTGTTGCCAATTGCAAATACATAAATAGCAACCCTCGTATTAAATTTATAATAAAAGAAATAGGTTGATGTAAATTAATTTATCTTGTGAATAATGTAGACTACCATTATAGAGGGTAGAATGACAAACAAATTTAAGTAAGATAGAATAGTACTTTTATATGGTAACCTTATCATCAGTATTAAATCAAGGTCATTATGCACTTCTGCATTGTTAAATAACGAATAATGCCAGCTGAAATTCTTTACTTAATCTGACACAATTATTTCAATGGACTATTTACAATCGCTCACAATTACAGAAAGATACAACCAACACATCTTATTGAGTCTAAAAAAATCAATATTCATTAGATCAGCCTAGAAATTCATCTCAGCCTAGTAAAACATCGATACTTTGTTAACCTTTTAATTTCTATTTCTGACAATCAATATTTGTTAATTGTAATACCAAACGCAACATTTACAATGTTAACTTAATAAAAGCTATCGAATACATTTCAGTTTGACGCAGTGGATTTTACATTAAATAAATTCAGAGTAATAAATTCAATACAAAACAGAGAAACGTGTTCTTCTAAGGGTTATAACCAAGATGAGGAATAGCCACCTACAAGTTAGAATTTGCGAATTAAAAGCGACATCGTCGACTTTAATTTGAAAATGAGATATTGTCATGTTTCTAAAATTACGGCAACCAAATAAACGAATATATGAAACTGAAATTTCGTTATTAAACTAAATAAACCCAAAAAATTGAATGATAATTAAATAAACAATTACATGAAATGCCGAAACGTTACATTCCACACACGTTCAGTTAAAAATCTATTTAATTGAAGAGGAAATTTTTTTGATGAAGAAAGTAAAATAAATTGAAAATTAGTACCATGGTTAAAGGACCGCGTGGCCTGAAGGGATCGCCCCATCTGATATACGGAAAAGCCTACATGAGGTTCGAGCTACGACACCTGTCGAACCAGGTTAAAATTTATCAATACATATGTTTGATAAAAAAATATTTCGGTTTAGAAAACTTTCAACATCACATCAAAAAAAAGCTAGCGATAAAAAGTTGTTCGAAGATAGTTGCGTTAACTACAGCTCCGGTGCAATAACATTTTTCAATTAGAAAGCACTCACCGTTTCTAACTGCATTTGCCTATCCTAGATAATTCATCCCGCTATCGAAGAGTGAGCAATTTGGATAAATACTCATATCAATTTTCACAGACAAACTCGATGAAGATCATCCAACTATGACCTATGGCTAGTTGAACATTGTCCTTAGGAGTATCTGAATCATGTGATAAATCTGTCTGAAGATCTTTTACATGCCAGTATCCTATGCTTTGACGATTTTCATCCTGCAACTCATACACTAAAATAGCAATATATATTTTGGAGCTAATTTAGCAGAGAAACGATTAAGATCACTAGATAATACATACTTATTTTTACACATTTTACCTCCCAGTTTAAAGTATAACAGTCTTCTATTTAAATTATGTTTCATATTCTAATTATAAATGTTATAATTTGACTTTGCACATCTTTATAAAGTTCAGGCATAACCTTCATATCAGTGATCCTATATAATTTATCCCCTAAAAACAAGATATTATCTTCATTATCACTAGGTTGATCATAATAATTATCAATAATGGAAACATTGTTCGCAAACATTAAAAAAGCCGGAATATACCCAGTTGTGTCATGTTTTGCTAAATGAATAGCCTGAGACATTTTAAAAATATTTGCATCCAAATCTTCGTAATTCTCGTAAAGATATGAAGAAATGGCCGTAATTAGAACCTTATTTACTCTTGCCGTGAAATTAAACTGCGGATGATAATTGCTATTTAACCAGTGCTTCTAAACTTTATATTTAGTAAGAAACTCATTAAATTTATGTGAGATACATTTTTTTCCATTGTCGGATAAAAGAATTTGAGGTACTCCAAAAGCTAAAAACCCATAATTTTCTACCAATTTCACTGCTGCTTTTGTAGTAGCTTCTGGGTAAGGATAAACAAATACATACTTAGTGAACCAATATACTGCGACAAAAAAATACTACTTACACGGTTTGAACGAAGTAATGGGCCTAGCCAATCGATACTTAATAACTGAATGAGAAAATTGATGCATTTGTAACTTCCCAACAACCCTGGTTTTTATACTATTCATACTTTTATATACTACACATATTTTGCAATTTCCGATGAATTTAATATCATCAAATCGCATTCCAGGTCAATGGTAGAGTTCTGAAATTCTCGTTAAAATTTTGAAAATACCGAAGTGTGCAAAAGTAGGTAGGTACATAATGAATTTTTTCTAAAATCTGGCCCCTATCTGCTGTAGAATCTAAAGTTTCCTGTTCACGATAGTTAGATGAAATTATATTAGATATATTGACATGTTTATAGATAATTTGAATTCCAACTTGAAAATCCAGAAATAGATTTGGAGTTTTTGAAATTTTTTCAACCACATTTTTATACAAATTATCAGCAAGTAATTCCTGTTAGTCTAACAATAAGATACTAATTTCCTGAGCAACTCTCGATAAATAATCTGGAATCACGTTTTGTGATCCAAGACGATGATGTATTTCCATATCAAATTGAGAGATCATTATAGTCCATCTTTAAAGTCTACCCACATGATCTTTGGGTATATATAACCAAATAAAGCTAGCATGATCCGTTAAGACTGTGGAACGAATACTTTCTATGAACCATCCAAATTTTTGTAAAGCAAAAAGGACTATAAGCAATTCTCTTTCAGTAATAGTATATTTCCTTTAGCTTTTGTTAAGGCACAACTAGTACAAGCTATCGGATGCTGAACAATGTTTTGGAAGAGCACATGATCAATTCCTGTGACTCGCATCAAGCTGAATAATGAATGGCTTTATAAAATCTGGACTTGCCAGAATTGGGGCAGAAGTTAGTCTTTTCTTTAATTCATTAAATGATTTCTCAGATTCCTCCATCCCTTTTATGAGAGAGACATATCTTTTTACATAATAATGCAGTTATGAGTGCTGTTAGAATAGAACAATATTTTATAAACCGCCCATAAAAAGGCATTAAACCTAATAAACGTCTAATATGAGTTGTAGTTTTGAGAGTATTAAAATTTAATATCGAACTAACAAGTTCTTCATTAGGTGCTAATCGTTCAAGATCAATTTGAAACCCAAAAACTTTTGACGATGGACGACAAAATTAACTTTTTTCAGCAATAATTGCTAAGCCAGCAAACTTTAAACTGTCAAATAATTTTAGAAGACATTCTAAATGCAATTAAAAGGAGGAGTTACAATTATAATATCATCAATATATGTAAATACATAATTAGCGAAATTGTCCTCAATGATCATGTCCATAAGACATTGCATCGTTGATAGACCATTAGTAACCCGAAAGGCATTGTAACTAATTCAAGCAATCCTTTTCCTGGAACAGCAAAAGCCGTTTTACCCGAGATTCAGAAGACAAGGCAATATTCTAGAAAGTTTTCTTAAGATCGATTGTCGCGATAAATTTAACATCTTGTAACTGCCCTAAGAATATATCTATAAGAGGTGAGGGTAAGAGTCTCTAACTGTTATTTTATTTAGAGCCCTTCCATCAAAATATGTACGATAAGGTTGAAGGTTGAATGGCTCCTAACTCTAATGTTTCATTAATTTCCCTATATAGATGCGGTTGCAAGGCATGAGATAATTGATACTGATTCATTAGAAAGGGTTTATCTGTTGTTTTTTTAAAACATGTTCTATTAAATGAGTTCACCTTATTTTAGGCGTCGAAAGCTCTCGAAAAAGATTTATTTTTGTTATTGTTATTTAGAAACTAATTCCGAAACACTTTAAATATCACAAACATTCTGTGTTTTCATAGAATTAAAACAAAGTTTATCTAAATCTTTCGAAACGTCAATTATTAATTTAAACTGTTCGCATAAATCAATTCTTAAAACCAATTGATGTTTTACTAAAGGAATAACTAACTAATTAATGGTAATAGTGTCACCATTAATATTACGAAGGTAAACATACTTTTTCCAATATATCTTGTGGAATATACCTTCAGCTGTACTTATTAACTGAAAGCAATTAGATAAAGTCAAATTACAATGTTTAATTACATAATAATCAGAATACTTAAAATATTAGAATTGGATCCTTTATCAATTAATCCATCTTCAAAAACTTTGGTTTTAATATAAGATCTATTATCATGTTTATGCGATCTAGCCAATATGCTTTATTATCTCGTCCTTTAAGATGTTTAATTGTTATTGGCATAGACCTTACTCTTGAGATAACCCCAAAGGAAGAAGTCCAAAGGCGTGAAATCACACGATCTTGGTGGCCAATTGATTTCGCTGTTTCGAGAGATGATGCGACCTGGGAACCTTTCATTCAATAAAACCATTGTTGCATTGGCTGTATGGCATGTGGCGTCACCTATTGAAACCATAAATCGTCGATATCGATAGTATCCAAATTGATTATCATGGCACGGTAACGCTCACTGTTCACTGTAACAGAATTCCCGGCATCACTTTCGAAGAAAGATGGTCAAACGATTCCGCCAACAAAAAGTGTACACCAAACAGTGATCCTTTGTGGATGCATCGGCTTTTCAACAATCGTGCTTGGATTTTCATCAGCCCAAATGCGACAATTCTGTTTGTTAACGAAGCCACCGGAATGAAAATGGGTTTCATCGCTGAAGATGATTTGTTGTGAAAAGTCCTCACTGATTTGTCTTTGTTCGTGCATCCAATTGGCGAATTTACGGCGCTTAAAGTGGTCACCAGGCTTCAATTCTTGTGTTAGTTAAATTTTGTAAACGTGTAGAGACAAATCTTTGCTCGAAATTCTATGTCACGTGGTCGCCGAGACATTCAATTCCTGCGCGCGATAACGAATCGAGGTGCCTGGATTCTAGGCCACATTCGCGCGCACTGCAGCAATGTTTTCGGTTGTACAGCCTACACGAGCACGCAATGGTATTTTCACATCTACCACCGACCCAGTTTTTTTTAAATTTTATAACAATTTTTCCAATTGCACTTTCGGTTAGTCGATTATACTGATCAAAAGAATCGCGATGTGCTCGAAATCCATTTTTGTTTGAACGCCCATTTTCTTAATAAGGTTCAATAACTTTACCAAGTTGTACGATTGTTAATCTTTCCATGGTTGAAATTGCCAAAGATTGATCTTATCAAATGTGAAATGGATGATAACAATTATTTGACGTTTAAACCTCATTCACATATATCATGATGGCGCCACATGCCACACATAATTGCAGTGTACCAAATATCATGATTCAATAAAGAAATCAAAATCTTGTTAATGTATAACGTTGTGTTAATTACTGTTAAAATCGATCCTTCTTATTGGAACACCTTTTAGAAGTGCATGATTATCAACTTTTAGAAAATTGATCGACCTAGCTGAAACACTGCATTATTTTCAACTGCCCTTGTCAAATTCCCATTAACAAACTTCCGTAGCATAAGCGGTACTTCCCAATAGTATACAAACTGAATACTATTTAAAAAAGATTTAAGGGAGCATTTGTCTTAAATTGACGACTAAAATGCACTGGTCCAGTAACGATCTGTACTTATTTTACATTCTGTATGATCTTATTTACGTTTTACTTACACTCTATATTGCTTTTGATGTGAATCAATTATCAGTTACTTATTTAAGTTTATGTACACCTTGTCTATTTTTAATTTTTTAAATAAAACAATAACAGCAATCTTTTTAAATACAAATAATATTTTAGGTCGTATTTTTACTCCCTCTTACCCTATATGAAGTACATCTGGAAAGAGAAAGTATTGTTTTCGTTCACAATTTTCGTTGTAGAAATTCTCGTGGGTCCGGTGGTCTGTGTGTCTGTCTGTGTGTCTGAACAGGATACCTCGACAACGAAAGATGGCAGATAAAAAAATGTTTATATTTACGTTTATAGACATTTTTACATGTAACTGCAATAATTTGATTAATTGGATAACCGAAAGTACAATTTTACTTATGTAATTTTTTGATTTCTCGCGATTTTCTTGAAATCGACTCTAAATATGGTTCTTAGCTATTTAATTCCGTTTTATATTGACTTAACGGTTTCTATAATAAATTTCTGAACACGAATAATCGGAAGTACTTAAAATATTAGTTCTGAACATGTCATCTCTAGATCTTTGTTTCGTATCACCTGTATATGGTGTCAGCCCTTGCTATTCGTTTTCTCATTACCGTGTATATAGTGTCAACTGTTGCTGTTATTTTCGTATCTCCGTGTATATACATATTATAGTAACTCTATTGTAATATTCAGGGCGAGTAATTTAGTCATCTATAATTTATAATTCATAGGATATAAATTTGCTGGTCAAATTATTTTAACCATCTACGTGATATGAATCTGTAGTTCATTTATTAAAAGAATTAAATTTTATCAAATATACCTTTCAGTTTAACAATATATTTAATTCAGTAAAGGTTCTTTTTGTAAATAATTGAAGACGCTATAACGGAAATAGATAAATTGTGTTTTGCTTTGTTTCCAAAATAAATCTAGCTTTTATAAAGAAAATATTTCTGTGTGATCATTTTTAATATTTAACCCTAGAGTTGCAATTGAAAAGGTTAAGATAAAGATATTACGAATAAATGTCCACTTGGTGCCCCAGAGATATTTTTAATAAATCCCGTAGTAGTCGGTCTAAAAACACCACTGATCCACTACCATCCCATTCCGATAAGTGACAATGATATCAGGTTCAAATAATAAGTCTTAAGAAACCTGTCGCCGCAAAAGAAGAGAAGATCCGGATAGCGTGAGAATAAAGAATGAATTTAATTCAATAAATCACGTTAAACCAACGACTGCCAAAATGGGCTTAAGCCAAATCAATATAAATGTAAAGTAACCTCGTATTCCGCGGTTGAGGTGTTTGGTTTTTAGCCAATTTCAATTAATAATTGTACCTGTTGTTAAAATACAGTCATTCCTACCTTTGAAAATGTTATCGAAGTTGGACTACCTACGAATTTGAAATATTTAATCGGCAAGGTTTGAGGCAATTAATGTACTTCTATTGATCTTGTATGCATATTTAAGGTGGCTAAAGGACCCGACATTCAATTATCTAGTAAGTGGTATATTTTCTTTTCACCTCTCATCAACGTGACGATTAATATTCTATAACGGACAAGTAAGCGCTTTTTCATTTTCGACCCTTTTAAATTTTACATAAAAGTTAACGGGGGTTTAAATTTTTAATGCCGTATCTATATTAATGTTGAACGCAAAATATAATTGAAGTATAATTGTCTAAGAAACTATTAACTTGACTTTGGCAATTTCATGTAATAATCATTGATTACTGCATTTTATGATCTATAATGATATATGTATTTAATTAACTTTTCTTGTTCAACAAATTTACCACTTTCGAAGAGGCCTAATTGTATATTTATATTTTTGGTGGCGAACGAGTTCTACAGTTAAGTCAAACGCTCTCTTTTGCGAGCCTGATTTCCTCTTGTGAAATTACGGGTAATTCAGCCTGATCAATTCCGGAACTCCTTCGTGACCCATTGTTATATTACACATTAAATTTATCACTCTTGAAGTGACCCACGACAATATCTTAGTTTTAAGAATTACTCGCCAATTGAAATGATTTATTTGTATATATGTAATTGGCCCAACATTTTATTTTATAAATATGTTGAGTGCATTAATTGTTTTATATAAACCAGATATATTAACTTCTAAAGATTATTAACAATAAAGTGTCGGTAGAAAATATTAAAATTCAAAACGATAGTATCTATAAAAATAACAAGAGCCATTTTGTTTTGTCAAAAATTAACACGCTCAATATTTACGTTCAATTCACAAGAAAACATTCTTATACCAGGTGTATTATGTAACGCACCCTCTTTGTTATAGTTACCTATAATTCGAGTACGTCCTCCAAGTAAACTTGTTTTCGACATAACTTTCCAATAAAGTCAGCTAGGTTTTCATATTAATCAAACACGTTATCGTATATAGAGTGAAACCTCGTTTGGTTCCCTTAAGTGCAAATCTTGTATTACCTTTATTATAGCAGTCTGTAAAGTGGTCGTTCATACTCATGCACCGATTTACGATTCTTTCATATACAGGGGAAGGTATAATTAATAACATTCTACGTAAACGACATTTCTTTCAGCTTAAAATATTTACCGCACCTGCATTATCGTAGGAGTGTCTATTAGACTAGAGAACAGTGGCGAGTACAATTCTCACTTTTGAGTATTTACATGGTGTTCAACCTCGAATTCGTTCGATGAACCACGCCTCGCTCCACTGTAGCTTTATCGGCCGTGGTTAAATACTCGCCAAGCTTGCTACATGCTTTATTTGCCATCGAACTTTTGACAAACAAGGTCTCAAAAACTAAACAGCGTAGAAAAATGAAACTTTATATTTAAGTTTGCTGCCTTACAGACATCATTGGCAAGAATTTAGTTAAAATCGATTGACAGCGAGTGCCATATTAATATTGCAATTTTTTCGAAAGCGGTCGTAACAATTTTTAAAACTTACTAAGATTCTTATGTATTTGATACCTTTTTACGTGTATAATTCGAATTCTCTGAAAAATTGTACTCCACAGGTTGTAGAAAATCTCCGGTGTTCAGCAACGTTTCGCGTATCGCGTATCGTAGATGAATAATCGTTGTAATTATCGGTTCCAAAATACATATAAATTAATATTTCAATGATTTACGTAAGTTAGTTACATACTATTAACTTTTTGTGTAATTTGGTAAATCAATTATGTTCTTATATTAAAATTCAAATTATAAATCTTTAGTGAATATGTATGGCAAAGTAATTAACATCATTGGCTTCAAATTAAATTTAGAATACGTAAAAAAAATTCGTGTGTTGTGTCACACTAGATTTTTACTTTCTCTTACCTATATGAAATATAGTATATAGGAAGTTATGGTTTCGGTCAAAATTTTCGATGTCCAGTTTTTAGCGGAAAAAAGGCGTTTTTAGAAATTGGTCTGTGTGTGTACGCATGTGGTCAATGAAGCTCGAAAACTAAACATCGCATTGTAGAAAAGTAAAATTTTATATTTGAGTTTAATTCCTTCCCAACACGTCATAATAAGCATTTTGTTAAAATTAACTGACCGGAATTGCCACCTTATTCTTACGATTTTTAAGTTTTTTACGATTTTCTCGAAAGCAGTTGTATCGATTTCTTTTAAACGTACTACATTTGTTACGTCTATAATTCTCTTACATACAAACTAAGCGGTTTCTCTGAGAAAATTCTTTGAAGGGAGTTATTAAGAAAAATTTCCGAAGTTAAATAGTGTTTCGCGTGGCAAGTTAATTGGATGGGTGACTATTATAATTGGCGTTCCCAAAATAAACCTAAATAATAATTCAATCATTAGTGGACACGATTTGCATATTTATATAGGTAAGAGAAAATCGTGTGTTGTCTCACACCAGATTTTTTATAAAGCAGGTCTTAAAGATGTAAAATATTTAATGAAATTGTATTTTGTAATAGTCTCAATTATCTATAGAATTCTTACAAATGAAAAATGCTATATTGTATTGCATTTTTGAAGGAAAATATTTAGAATAAAGTTAATACATTATGAAATTAACCCATATCATCCCAAGGAACAAAAAAAAGGAAAAATAACCAAATTTTTATTGAACTATACTGAAAATGATACATAACTAACATATCAAGAAAAAAAAATTAATTTTTTTAATTGTAACCAGTTAAAACATGGTGGTGCATAAACGCACCGCTGGTAAAATAACAGAAAACGTATTGTCACAAAAAAAATTATTTATTATCTGTTTACATAACTAATTACACAAAAATATAAGTAAATATATAAGAACATATTTTTCAGTACATAGATCCCACAAAATCATACATGTTTTTTGTTACATTAGTATTTCTATTGGTGCGAATATGCACCAATGGTATTATACATGAATAACATTTTATCTATTTTGTATGAAAATCCTTGAAACAATCAACATGAAGATGTATATTACACTTTTGACATATATATATTGTATGACTATGACATACTTTGCACCTGCTGCGTGCGTTAACTGCAGATTTACTTATGGTATGACTTATATTATCAAACCGAATTTCATCAATTGCATTTGGAGTATTAGGTGTTTGTTTATGGATTTAAAGTCTATTTGGGACATTTTTGCATCATTATTCACCAAATTATATAATTTCCAAGCATTGACAACGCTACTATCTAGGGCATTACAAAATATTAGCCATCACCACTTTTTACCTAAAACTCTGCACCTATAATTTGCAATGCCATTATCATGCAAATCTACCCCTCCCACAAATTTGTTGTATTGAGAAATTACGTTGGGCTGACAAATTTGTATTTCTATTTTTTCCTTTCTATTGTATCTTTTTGTAAAATTAGTCGGTTGTATGTTAAAGCTGTTGCTACAAACCGTAACAACTGAATTATCGTTCCAATGAACAAGCGATACCTTACTAACCACAATCATATCCGCCCCTTGCTTTTTTTGAAAATTGTTTTATAGGCTCTAACGGACACTTCGATGTGCGATTGTCCCGAATTGTCCCCGTAGCAAAAAA
>JAHWXV010303930.1:0-10982 GCA_024586415.1 Phrixothrix hirtus | reverse complement strand
TAAAGACTATCCGGTCTATGTTTTAACGATGCCACTTGAATGGTGACTTCCGGGACATGGCTAGCAGAGATCGATATTCGTCCCTTCACATCGATCCTTTCTAGTTTCCCTGATACTTTATGTTATCATCAGGACTGCTCATAGCCTGTTGGAAATTTCTCTATACATGTCTCCATTTACAGCACTTCCAGCATTGTGGTTTACGTCGCTTTGGTTTTTGGGTCTTAAATATTCTCAGTAGCATCTCTTCTAGACTCTCAACATCATCTTTGACTTCTTCGACTGTTCGTACGCGAGCGCGACCCTTTGATGCTTATTTGGCAGCTTTAAATTCCAGTGAGTGAGCCAATGCACTAGCCAGATCACGTTCACGTGCTAATCTAAGTGCCTGCTATGTTTCCGAATCCCTAAGACCATCGACAAATGTTTGCACCCCAATTTGTTCAATAAAACTTTCGGGAGCCGTTGGGTATGCTAATCTTATTAGCCGTGCAATTTCAGCTTCAAATTCCTGGGGGTTCTCTCCAAGCTTCTGTACACGATTTCTTAATTGGGCACAATAGATTTGTTGCAGATGTTTATCTCCACATAGCATATCCAATCGTGACACAAGGTAATCAAAGTTATTCTGTAGATCGTCTGGTATTGTTTGAAGAGTGTCTAAAGTATCCCCACGTAGAGTCACTATTAAGGCAGTTACCTTTTCTTCAATAGCCCATCCACTTGATGTTGCCGCTCCCATGAATTGTTTATAATAATTGGCCCAAGACGTCTTCCCATCAAATGTGGGTGCTTTAACATGTCTTCTAGTACTGAACATGCCATTTTAAATAACAGGCAAATGTTCAACTTGCGTTATACTTGTTTCAGTTGTTTGTTCATGAGGAACTAGTGACGCCTCCTTCTTCGGCATGCTGACTTCATTATTTACGGTAAGCAGAATAAACTTTTGATGTAGTTCGTCACCCTTCTTAATTACTTCCTTATATTTTGCTGGCATGTCATTCGTAACGTCTTCTATTTCTTTTGCTAGTTTATTTTGACTCAGCTTAATTTTTTCCTGTAATTTATTTTGATTTGCATTAATCGATAACATTTCTCCTTTTAATTTAATTGTAATTTTTTCATTTAATGCATTTTGGCCTGACTTAATTTCATTTTGCAATTTATTTTGATTGGATTCCATTTCCTCTTGTATTTTAGTTTGACTTGTATTAATTGATAGCATTTCCTCTTTTAATTTGTTTGTAATTTCTTCGTGCGACTTATTTTGGTTTGAATTTACGGATAACATTTTTTTTGTAACTCTGTTTGATTCGATTTCATTTCTTCTTGATTGGAATCCATTTTATCCTGCATCTTTTGCAACATTTCCATTAACGCCTCCATATTTTGTTTTTCGGCGCTTCTTGTAACTGGCATATAAAAACAATTAACACTTGCTTTTAATTAATAATAGTCTGTGAGTTTCCACTTTTAATATCAAACCCGACACCTGACACCAGTGTAACGAAACTAGCTAATTGTTTTACAATGTTTATTTATATTCACTAAAATTGTACAAGTATGTACACTAATTTATTTGAAATATTTAATTATTTACTTTATAATCCACCAGCAGCAAACATTTATTTATAATTCTATTTATGTATATTTATATTTATATCAGTAATGCACAGTACACGATTCTAACAAAATTCTAGTAGCACTAAGAATAGAATATTCGAGAATATTACTCATAATATGACTCATTGCTGACCTAATTGAATTGACATACATAAATCACTGCAATGAGTCATTTACTGATTACATAATCTATTTTATTATAAAGAAAACATTATAAATGATTCTAGAATTTTCCATTTACTGTTTCTAATTTTTGTTACAATATTGACATAATTATTTTATATACAATACGTGAAATATTGTAGTATAGATTAATAAGTATAGTTTTTGTATTTCTAAACTTAAATTAGAAATCAAATTGATAAAGCAAAAAAGATGTAATTACGACTTTTGCCTAACTAACTACCAGCTGTGAATCTGTTTTATAGATTAGGTCATGCCGCCATCACCGGTAAATAGGTAGCTATGTAGTGGTTAATTAAAAAGATGATAACTTCGGCGATAATAATAACATGAATAAAATCGTCAAAACAATTTATTCATACTAAGCAAAATAATAATTTAAAGGAACATTTTACGGCAATCTGTACATATTTATAGGTATTAATAAATACATCCAATGCAAGAAAGTAATTCTTTGTATTGATGATGTTTACTATTGATAGACGTTCAGCGTCGCATGTGATAAAAACAGGGTACGCTCGCTGCCCGTAGGTCGTGGCTGTGCTCCTGTTACTGTAAGCTCGCTCAGTTGAGTATTCCTCTAGACGCGCAAGGATCACGTCACATGCGAGCGTGTTCCTTCGCATAAGGAATCTGATTGTCCAGGTAGAGATATCTTATGCCGCTCGTGACCGATACCACACAACGGAAAAAGGAATCACGGGCGACGGTCGTCAAGCAGTCTTCTGCTACTTAGCAACGTAAATATGTTTGACGACATCGTTAATAAATATTACAATAGCAGCCTCGTTTCCACTGCAAAATCAACTCGAAATTCAGGCGCTTTGTTTGCTCCTATAGTCAGCGTTGGACTGCTACAAAGCAACGCGTCCAGTCTCGAATATAAGATTGACGGAAGTAGGACAGTACAAAGGAGAATCACCCTTTCGGATAACTGAACTATCTTTGCAGTTTAATACTGCGTCAACGATTGTAATATTAGAATTTTAATAATTCTACGGCAAGCAGTTTACGTACTTTGGAATTAGCAAAACACTTTTAACTTTAACACATTAACCTTATATGCAAAGCTTAATGTATTAATGTAATATATTGTCAGTGAAATTCTATGCAAAGAACTGCTCGGCACGAGTTCAAACAGAGAACTCCCTCTCGGCTTAAAAGTGACGTGCTTTTATATAGAATTGTCAAGTCTCGTTCTTTGTTCTACGAACGCTATTGATAATTATGTATTCAGCCTAGCACTAATTGATAAGCGCACAGCCTCGTGTGCTTCATTTATCAACTTATTTATAACGTAATATTGCGTAATTTCAATTAATGCTTTCTTATTAATTAAATCTGGTTTTGAGATTGCTTTTATATTTATTTTGTATCTTAGAAGCGACCTCTATTTAATTTGAGCGGTTTCTCAACGGGTTAAATCAGGATTACAATTGCGGAATATGTCGTCATTCTAATATTCCAACTATTTACAATTTTTATTTGTTTAGGTTGGTTAATAATAGTAAAAATTGAATCAGATTAAGGTAATTCACTCCCGTTTGTATTCTTAACGTCTTTATTAATGTGTTATATCTGTGTAAGCTGCCGAAATTTTAGTATAAACACAAAAGCACGCGCGATTTATTGCAAATCGATTTTTCGTGTCACTGTTACGCTTTAACGGATTTCCACGGGAAATGTTACAAAAATTATTCCGCAAAATCAGTAGAAGTAAACAACGACTCCTGCGATCGTAGCTGCAACGTGTATGGCCCATTTGACGCCCTTATATGATTGATATATGGGTTTTCTTTAGATTCCGCGCAATTTTGTAAAATGAAAATCCGTTCTCTTTCAAAATCTGGCAGCTGGGAAATTTTTTGTATTAATACAATTAATACGAAGCGCAAAATCCTACAATTTGCATAGTCGACACATCTTATAATCAGTTTATTGTAGTGTTAACTTTTAAGTTCGCATTATATAGAAGTTTTCACGAATTCTTCATGCAATAACTCTTCTAACTTCTACTCTAGAAATCTGGCTTTGCGTATTCATTTCCTATCATAGTATAATGTAAGATATGAATATGTTGGGCTTAACCTTAGTAAAAACCGCCAAGGATGTTTTGTACTGATCATTTAGAAACTGAAACCAATTTTACCATAATTTCATCTTCCACTCCCCTTCAACTTGTATTAGACCAAACGACGATTCGGGGGATGTCCGATGGAAAGTGTATTGAAGACACTAAAATGCGAGCAGGATTATGTCATTACCAGATAACGTGAATCATAAGTCAATAAAAAAATAAAGAGTTTGTCGGTGGCTATGCAAAAATCGGTTGGTGAGGATGAAGAAATAAAAGAGTTATTTGATTGATAGTATTCTTTGACCTCCAGCTTCGGTAACGATACGATAACCGTTATTTGCTTAAACAATTTGGCAATCAATATGTTTTACCTAAAAATATTAAAACAATAAAATCATTCTATTATTAAAGATAACCGTATGAGTTATCTTTCAGTAACGTAAAATTGTCATGATATTTAAACAATAACCTGTTCAGTAGCTTTACAGTATAAGTAACGGTGTAAATATGATTCGACAGTAGTAAACTGGAAATTCGTAGATGACATTTTTAAAGATGATGTAGGCTATTGTGATAGCTGCATTAGCAACTATAGTTTATTTTGTTTTTATTAAACCGTTCTTATTTTTGATGAAAAGAAATGCGGTGCAACCAGACTTAGGAATTGTATGGTTGCATAGCATTTGGGGAATTTTTCAACTGAAGTCGATTGCAGAACAGTTAAAATTATGTACTAATCATTTCCAAATTCACGGTAAGAGAAAAAATTATTAGGAATGTCATATGTTAAGGTACACTGGCATACACCCATTTTTAGCAGCCAAACTATTTCTACGTGATCTTGATATAATCAAACAGATAACGGTTAAAGACTTTGATTATTCTGTAGACCACAACCAGTTCGTTATCGAAGAAAGTAAACCTCGTTTGGGAAAAATTTGGTCTCTCTTAAAAATACAACAAAACGTAATTTTATGGGAAAGATGGAAAGATATGAGAGCAACCTTGACCCCTTCTTTTACCAGCATCGAAATGCGGAATATGTTTTGTTTAATGGACCAATGCGCACAACAATTTGTAAATTACTTTAAAGAAATGTATTTGGAAATTGTAAAGTTGAACTAAACGATACCTTTATCCGTTTCACTAATGACGTTATAGCATCAACATCTTCTGCCGTTATATGCGATTCTTTAAAGGAACTTGACAAAGAATTTTATTTAATAGGCAAAAGGGCTATAAATTTCAGCGGAATTTGGAAAAGCTTGAAATTCTTTCTAATTTTTTGTCGCCAACGTTATCAAAAGTAAGGTCCAAATAGGAACGAGTTTGAAACAAATTTATGTTTTTCAAAATCTTGGTATTCGTATGTTTAGCAAAGAAGTGAGCAGTTTCTTTCGAAAGTTAGCAAAGGGCAATATGGAGTTACGAGAAAAAATGGAACTATACGTCCAGATATGATCAATTGTTTAATGGAAGCTCGAAAGGGTCGGTTAAAATATGAAATTGGAAAAATATTTAAGATGGCGGTTTTGCCGTTAGCGTAGAATCGTATATTGCATAAGGGACGAAGCGCCAAAAACAACATCCCACCGATGATGATGTCACTGCACAAGCTCTTATCTTCCTTTTTTCTGGTTTTGAACCTGTTTCTACTTTGATGTGCTTTTCTGTTTACGAACTTGTTGTTAACCCTGACGTTCAACAAAAATTACAATAAGAAGTTGATGATTCTTTAAAGAATTGCAACGACTGTGTTACTTATAAAGCTTGCTATGGTTTTGTGAGGTAAATAGAACCGATTTACATTAAAAATATATTTACCTTTTTCTTCTATAAACTCTTCGTAAATGGCCAGGTTCAATTGTGACTGATCGTATTTGCGTAAAATACACAATTGAACCAATTCATAATAATGAAGAACCAATACAATTGCATAAAAGTGATGTTGTTTGGTTGCCTGTTTCCTGAACCAGAGCGTTTTGATCCCGAAAGATTTAGTAGCGAAAATAAGAATGAAATACATTCATATTAATACTTATCTTTCGGTGTCGGCCCACGTAGTTGCATTGGAAACAAATTCGCTTTGCTAGAAACGAAAACCCTTCTTTTCCATATTTTAGCAAATTTTGATGTGGTTGTTGTGAATAAAATTGTTATTCCTGTAAAATTGCCGCCCTCTAATGGATTCAATGTTATGGCAAAAGATGGGTTTTGGTTTGGATTTAAATGTCGCAAACTTATTGTGAAATAATCATATATGTTAGTGTATTATAAAATTGTCTATAATAAAACATTCTCATATTTTTAATTAAAATAAAATGAAAAACACTTCAATCTAATTAACCAATTTATTGAACATAAAATAATATTGAGCGTATAACTTTTCCTGTATTTAAATATTTTTCTACCGTTTGACGAAAAGATATGTTTATTGATTAGGTTAATAATCTTTGAAATACCTGTGTGTCGTTATCTTTTGGGCATTATCACTTAATGATTTTGTAAATCTAAAAACATAATTTTTTATGTCAATAACGACTGTATTCGGTCCATTATACTATTTGCCAGGTTTTTTTCAAGCAGTAAAATCAACTTGTTTTCATTCTAGCTTTATAAGGAAACAATGAGTCACTTCTCATGTTCTTACTATGATTCCAACTAAGAGGTATCTTTACAATACTAAAGCCCTTTGCGTTATATGTAAATTTAAACAAGTGTTTTGTATTGTATCCATGTGACGTTATGGAAAAGGTTAGCGTTACGTACTGACCAACTTTCACTGCCATTAAAAGGATACCGATATCAAATCCTTCGTGATTATTATCCAAAGTACTTGTTATTGTAGAATTAAGTTAAATAAAGTGTAACGTGATCGGGTTTAAGCATTAAAATATTTAACGGGGATGCTTGACCAGTGTTACAAATACCTAGGTTTAGCTCTTAAGTTGGAGATTGGGCCAGGACTGCACGTTGGATTCTGCGGAAACTATTAAAAACTAACTTCGTTTATACACACGTTAAAATTATTGACAAAGTTGCTTCCCAGTGTAAGCAGGAGCTTATAGGTATACTCTACTGATTTAAGATTGCTAACTGGGTATAGTTTTGCATACTCTGTATATACATTTGTGTCGTGACTCTTGCTGTAATTAGCTCATTTAATACAATTAATTTTTAATTTAGTTGTAGTTAGCAAGTTATATGCACTTTACTATTTCTTTCAGGGTTAGGTGTACACCTTTCAAAATGTTATTTTTATTAGTATTTAATTATGTTGTACTGGAAATGCACTTTATTTTAATTTAAACTCAGGATATTTGCACGCTTGTTATTTTAAACTGTGTTTCACTTTGATATTTATTTACCTATGCATTTGCAACTATTTTCATTACAGCAGCGGTTATATTACCTTTGCAATATAATCATTTATTGATTGCTTGTATAATTATGTATTCAGAAATAAGACTTTATAACAGAAAAATCATTTATTAAGCATAATAAATCAAGTTCTACAACATTTGAATTTGATTATAGATATGAACCTTTTAAAATTAGTTGTCGGCCGTTTCTCTTTTAATTACAGTACGTAGATGTCGTGACTGCACTATTTGGTTATTATTTATAATCGATTTATTTGACCTAACGGCTTAAAATCACCAAGATGACGAGTTGCGAAGCGTTAACGGTTATGTTGGTTCTAACGATGTTATTTTCGCGGGTGTATTTTGATTTAAGTATTTATTGCTTGGTGCCAGATTATTTATACTTGACCTAGGTTTATTTAGGGGAATTGGAGCGACACCAATCATTAGGGTTGTATCACTACATGGCGCGAAAAACCGCACCAAAAGGGTGGTGTTCCAACATCTATGTGGAAGGATCCGATAAGTTTTTTAACACCTCGAAGAGTGTCTATATAAATAATCTTTAGCCAAACGCAATAGAATCTTTCTGGTTTATTAACTGAATTCAAAAATTAAAAGTGCAGGTAAACGATTTTCGTGATCCTTACGTTAAATCTCATACTTTGTTTACAGTGTTCCGTTCCTTTTAAATTCTGGAGTGATGCGGCCTGTATTAAAAATACGATTATTACGTTTGTTTTAAATTTAACAATTTTAAAGTTTACTTTACATAGGATTAATACACCTCTCGATTATGGAGTGAATTAGGCCCTATAATATTCGGTTTATTAAATTAAATTTCTCAGATGCTTTGTTCAACCTGCAAAGGCGGTAAAACATTCTCTGAATTTCGACTTTACAACGCGAACTTTTATATGAAATGGCTATCTGTAACGTCAAGGAAAAACGGGTTTCTTGTTGCTTAATTGGCTTAATTAACATATTCCACAGTTAATTAATAAAACAACGGATGCATGATTTAATTCGCTCAAAGCAGTAATAATAGTCATGGAACTGCTTCCAATTAATGATAATTAACAAAAGCAGTTGTACAGGCTTAATTACATGAATTAACAAAAATGAAAGTTATGCATAATATAGCGGTTATCAATTGAACTAATCATTAACTAAATAATTTACATTTTAATTAAGATAAACCAAATTAAAACAATTTAAATAACGTAAAAATTTCCATTAATAGCTAAAACTAACGTATGTTTATCTTATCTGTCCCAGCCATACGTGTTATTTATGCACAGAGTTCAAACCACTTGCCTACACAGGTAATGTTTTGTCGTCTAAGCTCAAGAATCTTGAACTGTTAGATTAATAGTTCATACAAGAAATTATAAGACATGCCTAATCCCATTATTAATAAATTCAAGGGTAATTAAAAGTAAATAAATGAATAAATAAAAATGATAATCGGTTAAAAGCTTGATAATGTTTTGAACTAAAGAAATGATTCTAAGTAATTTAAATATATACAATTAATGTAGCTATGCCCTACTTTAGCATCGAATTTGTGCTTTAAAAATTTACCTAATTAATTGTTCACAAAAGGCAAACTCTAGGCAGAGGCGTAGGTACATTACAAAAGGTAGTAAGTAACGCTTGAATTGGTATAGAAAACGTTAAATGGATTACACTTGATTTAATAAACATATCTCCCCAAAGCACCACTTCAGGAATAAACATTTAAACTACTTCGCATCTTGCTCGCTTGCATTCTCCGAAATGTTTGGTGATCATCCTGTACACATAAGAAAAAAGTTATATGTATCATTAAATATACAAATTTGGTCGTTCCACGCACCGGCTTAATTATCCTACCTTCCGGGCAGTAGTTGACTGAAATTTTCGATTCAGATGTTAAGAATAGAGATTACATGACCCTCAGTACCGTTAGGTGGTGGAATAGATCTTCACTATTATAGCGACGTGATCAGCTTTGCTTCTATCTCGACCTTGTTGTATGCTTCCTTAGTCCAGCCAATGATTATCCCTCCTTCAAAGTGCAAAGTTTCTCTATAATTTCCATTTATATTTTATGGTGTAATGCAAGCTGGTAACGCTTTCAAACATTATATAAAAGAAAAACTATGAAACACGCGAAAAAATCGGTAATGGTATCATATCATGAAAACGTCCTCTCCTACTGTAACATAGCTATATTTTTATTTACACGCATTTAAGATTTTTGGATTTCTTACGCTACGTCTCTGTTTGGTCATTACATATTTCGGTCTATTAAATCTATTTTAGAACTCAAAATGTTATAATTGCTTCGCTAATTTAAAAAAAAGTAATTTCATACAGTTAATTGTGTTTTTTCTAGAACTACTCGTAGTAATTATAAAAATTGACGTAAGCCCTGTTACGCCTTAGATAGTCGTATCCATTATATCGTACCTGCCGGTATATTAATGGTCGTTTAAGATTATTTCGATTTATTATGACCCCATTTATGTATTTTTTTTAATTTAAGGCGCTTTAAAATTTATTTGTTTCAACTCTGTGTATAACATTACTTCTTGTAGAGCATATTCTGTGGTAGCAGGAATGTTTAGTTATGTTTTATTATTTAACCTTGAGATTAAAGTTAGACTTAATTATGTTATCTTTAATTTGAATTAGCCGTAAATATTTAACAGAACGTTTTTTATTAAAGAGTGCGCAATAGGTCGCTCTAAATCCTGTTTTGCATTTCCGTGTAAAAAAGACCGTTTAAAAACAGAATTTGTATTTATTTTTATCCGAAACATTATATTATACAGTATGGAATGAATTTAATAAATCTGTAATAATTGTTCCTTTTTTCAAGAAATTCTCGGGACACTATCACAGGCTAAATTGACAATAACGCATGTAGCACAAATCACGAGTGTTTAACTACGGCCGGCAAAGCTTCAATGGAGCGAGGTGTGGTTCATCGGTACTCACAAGGTTAAATACTGTAGAAATAATAAGTCTAAATCAGTAAAATGTGGGCGCCACTGTTCTCAAGACAACTGCAAACAGGCGGTGTTTGGGAAAACACCCTGTACGTCACGATATTAATGACGTACCTTCAAAGCGGAGACAGACACTCTAGTGGTGCTGCAGATACTGGTTTATGTCTGAAAAGTAATTTATTAATGCTAAAAGTGCTCACTTAATTAAAATCGCCCTGTATAAAACGAAGCGCTAAACGTAATTATAAAATCAGGACTGAAGCACCCTTTCCGGTGAATAACTGAACTAGCTCTTTAGCTAACAATTATTAAACATAAGATGAATCGAGAATATTGATTCACCATGTATATCAGAAGTGAAATAAATTGTATAGGATAATTTTAAGTTGAATCAACTTCACACACGGATCAAGAAATGCTGCAAGTAACATGAATTATTCTCAAAAATGCTGAAGGCAATTTAATCTGTAATAAACGTTTTAAATTTTGCTTGCACATAAAGCTTTCTCGTACACTTTTACAAATAACAAATTCCGACTTGAACATTAAATTTCGTCAGACAACTCTGACTCGTTGTTGCTATAAATTAATCAATAATATTTAAAATAAATTAAAGAATTGATCGAGCACAGAACACACTACAGAGTGATTTTAATTGGGTGAGGTCTAGTTATTAAGTAATTTTTCTCAAAGGTTGGTAGTATTATCAATTAATTACAAATCATTGCTAAATTC
>JAHWXV010303906.1:0-12969 GCA_024586415.1 Phrixothrix hirtus | reverse complement strand
GCTCATTCTTCTTTGATTTGACGCCATTTGCGTTCCATGTAAGGATGTTGCAGTTTTTCATTTTGATAACGTTTAGTTGATTATGTTTGGTAGAATTTTCTTTCATGTCAGTTTCCTTTGCCTGTGAACTCGAGGTGGGGTCATTTTTTGCTATGTCCGCAAACATCATATTTGGTTTAATTTCAGCCTTCTTGTACTTTTCAGTTTTAATTTGGTCTGGATTTTTAGGACATGTTTTGGAACTTGCTATATAGACCCGTCCGCAATTGCAACACTTTGCTGGGGTGTTTCTTGGCTTTGGGCATTCGAAGACGGGTGCCCACCCGTGCACTTATAGTCGGCCTTGCACCTGAATGACACATGCCCGAACATTTGGCATCTAAAGGATTGAATCGACCTCATTGCTCGTCGTTTGGGTTCAGTCGTCACCTTCAAGTTCATCACGTGCTTTAAGTCGAAAATCTCTTTTCCTTTTGGAGACTTCTCTGTATTAATCAGAACTAATGGAAACTGTCTAGTTTTTTTTCTGAGTCTTTTGACCGAATTGATTTTGTATCCTTGTTCGGTAAAATCTTCTTCTACCTTTTCCTCTGGAATACCCTCGGGAATTCCTCGGATGACCACTTTCGATTCTTTCTCTTCCGGCAGTTGGTAAGAGTGAAATGGGATTTTTTGGTTTTCAAATATTCTTCTGAGGATTCTGAAGTCATCTATTGTTTCACGGAATAGTTTGATGCTTTTCGGGCAGTTTACGGTTCATCAAGAAAACTTTGTTCTCGATCAAACGTTAGTTTCCATATAGTAAACAGTTTCCGAAATATTGGCAAAATTTTGTCTATTTTTCAAGATGGCGCAGCCGGCTTTGACGGAGGACTTTAATATTAAAAAGTACGCTATAAAAAATTCAGCTATCGAATAATTAGTTCTGTTAAAACTCTAGTTTGGCTGTGAAATAATTCTGACTCCAGATTTTGAACGGACTATTTCGTTTGCCGCAACTGTACATAAATTTTGTATAAAAATTCCAAATGGCCTTGAGTCACTACCAGATACATCAATTCTAATTTTTTATAATGTTCTGCGTCCATTTTTAACCATGTACACTAATGTGCACGAATTCCGACTAATTCCAAAACCGGCAAAAGTTACACCAGTAAATATCATTGCTAAATGTCGTTAAACTTCGTTCCACACTTTCCACTCTCGCTACACAATTCACGCTCTAGGTACGTGTGGATAAATGTTTTTTCAAAATTTATGGTACGGCGCCTGGGTTTTTAAATAACATTATTGACGATCTTAAGTGATATTAAAATAATTCTGACCCGAGTTCTAAATCTCAATGCATACCTTAAGTCACAGACTTGGAGCTGTTGCCACAATAGCTTGATATCTTTAATAATCTAAGTCGCTGCCACAGAATTAATTCTGACTCAATTCGAAATGTTTATCCAGCTATGTCAATAATTTAGGTATAGAGCGACCCCTTTGCATAAATCTCTCCAAGTTTCCCATTATTCTGATATTTTTTATAAATTCGAGTCATAATCGGAATAATTCCAGCGTTTTAATTAAGTCACGCTTTGTATCAATGCTTAACCGGATTGCGCAATAATTCTGACACTCCCCAATTTACGTTAGGTCTTGAAAAATAATTGCGAGGATTTGAGTCTAAGTAGGGCAAATTATTATTAAACTAATTCTTTGCTTCTAAATCAGGGTCTTTGAAAAACGATTTCATTTACTAATAATCTTAAATCACTAGCACAGAAATAATTCTGACTCATCAATGCTAATAGCTTAGATATTTAAGTGACCACTTTGCATAAATTCCTTATTATAATGCATAGTATGTTTCCCATAATTCTGACATTCTTTAGGAATAATTCTGACTTTGTATTAGTTTTAACCAAAATGCTCTTCAAGAAATCTTTCTGACTCGATAACTTGAGCGTTGAAGTCACTTCTAAATTTGTCAGAATAAGGTAAACTCTTTTCTTTAGTCCTAAGTCTCTCTGGGGAAGTGTTTGATTTACCGCAACTATACATAATTGTGTGTCAGAATTCTCAATATACTTCACATATTTGGCAGAAATAATTTTGACTCATTAAGTCAAGCCGAAGTCTTTCAGCTTTTCATAAATCCTTAGCATAATGCGCAGTGTTTCCTTTAAAAATTCAGACCACGTTGTTGAGAAATAATTCCGACTTCTTAAGTTACTCACGCTCGGTAATTGCATTAGTTCTACTTCAGGAATTTAAGTAATGGCATTGGGAAATAATTCTGATATTAATTTTAAATTCTCAAGTTACACCAGCAACTTGGAATTTTCAGCGAACTACATATGCCGACACTATGCAACTTTTTTTTTAAATCAGCGACACTTTAATTCAAAATTTTCTTAAGCTACACTAATCGTTTAGAGTTTTGCTAGCTAAAGAATTCGACAAGATTCTCAATTCCGTAAGTACCCATTTAAGTTGTCACAGTGCATATTTCATCAAAATTTTAATTTTCTTAACGATCTTGTGAAATAATTCTAGTTTTATAGTTCTACATTTTACGTAAATTGCACCAAGCGATTAGGGTTTTGAGCGACCGCTTCGTTGCGCAGTAGATTTCCTACAGTTCAAAAATTCTTAGTTCCGACTTTTTAATCAAGTTACACAAACAGCTCGTAAAGAATTTAGGTTAAGTTTTATAAATAATTCTGCCTTATTTATTAAATAAGTCAGAATTATTTAAAAACCTAACCTAAATTATAATAATAATTTATGCCGTCATTGCCATGACATGAAAACTTTACATCGATTCCCGATTATATTGCGTAATGTGATTACTATAGTTCTGATGTTTGTAAAGAATTTAGGTTAGGTTTTTTAAGTAATTCTGACTTATTTATTAAATAAGTCAGAATTATTTATAAAAACCTTAACCTAAATTCTTTAGGTTAAGTTAGGTTAGGTTTTATAAATAATTCTAACTTTTTTATTAAATAAGTCAGAATTATTTATAAAACGTAACCTAAACTTTAATAATAGGTTACGCCAAGTCACTGCCATGACTTACGAAAATTTAACATCGATTCCCGATTAGATTGCGTAATATGTTTACTATAGTTCTGATGTTCGTAAAGAATTTAGTTTAGGTTTTATAAGTAATTCAGACTTATTGATTAAATAAGACAGACATATTTATAAAACTTAACCTAAATTTTAATAATAGTTTATGCCAAGTCACTGCCGTGTCTTAAGAAAACTTTACATCGATTCCCGATTAAATTGCGTAATGTGTTTACTATAGTTCTGATGTTTGTAAAGAATTTAGGTTAGGTTTTATAAATAATTGTAACTTATTTATTAAATAAGTCAGAAATTATTTATAAAACCTTACCTAAATTCTAGTAATAGTTTATGCCAAGTCACTGCCGTGGCTTAAGAAAACTTTATATCGATTCCCGATTAGATTGCCTAATGTGTTTACTATAATTCTGATGTTCGTAAAGAATTTAGGTTGGATTTTATAAGTAATTCTGACTTATTTAATAAATAAGTCGGAATTATTTATAAAAAATCTAACGGAAATTCTTTAGGTTAGGTTAGATTTTATAAATAATTCTAACTTATTTATTAAATAAGTCAGCATTATTTATATCCCTTTTCATTTATTCGTAAGCAGTGTTATATTTGCTGTAATTTTGATGTTCGTGAGCGATTTAGCTCAATAATTCTGACTTATTGATTCTAAACATTACTAAAATCACAGCTTTGAATGATTACTTCTATCTTAGGAAATAATTCTGACTTATTAATTTTAAATCTTTTTTAAGCCTAAGTAATTGCCAGATACTTTGAGCGGCCACTTATATGCGACGATTTTGCTCAAATATGCTATTCTTGAGAAATTTAAATCACAGGTTTGAGACATAATTCCAATTTTAGTTTAGCGACTTGAATAACTTGCACGAATTTTTAATCCGATTGCATAGTATATTTGCTAATTCTCGCGAGGAATTTAAATTAGGCTTCTTTCTTCTTTGTCACGGAAATAACTTGGTGCTTCGCATAAATATCTTGCCTGAATACGCAATCAATTTCCCATAAATTTGATATACTTAAGAAATAATTCCGACGTTTTGATTACGCTCGGAAAAGTTTTTATCTCTAAATTATTATACCTTCTTTGCAACCATTTTGTGCAAATTCTTGTGGTATGTATGCTTTTAATCTACTAAATCTGAGACATAATTCTAACTTAATTCTGTTGTATTAATTCAACGCAACAAAAACTTGCTTTATTTTTTAAAATGGAATTAATTATTTAACGTTTTTGCCTCCTTATTTTAATGTGACTAAGCGGCTTCAGTATTTCAGTTATTTTATCTATAATTAAATCTTGGTTTCTTAGGTGCGCATGACAAAGGTATCTTAAATTTTAACATTCGATTTAAAGTTGATCTAATAAGTCACCTTGGATGGCCGTGCAATTTTTCTTTGGTGATTATCTAATTCAATTTCTGTTAATTCGAAAGATACATTTATGTTGCAAGGGTTTTAATAATGTGCTTGTATTTAATTTTGTTTAATTACTTGCTTGCTTATTCTTTTATAGAAGAGGCGCTTTCGGAGAATTGTTTTATTATCTTTGTTTCCTTCTGGAGTAATTTTATTTTACTGGACTCTTTAGATAACTCTTGATGCTAAAAATAAATCAAGAATTATGTTTGTTTGCAACCAGTTTACAACAATTCCTGATCAGAACGTGTAATATTTTTAGTGTAGTTTTGATGCTGTAATACTAAATTTTCTGTCGCTCTGGAGGTTTAACGTTTGCCATAAATTCTAATATTTTTAATGTTCTAAGCCAGCGTTTCTTAATATTTTTGTTACGCGGAACCTCTATTTAATGACCACTTTTATCGTGGAACCACTGGTTTGTTTCGATAGTATATGAAAAACACGGTTCCGCAGAACACAGTTTAAGAAACGCTGTTCTAAATAAATTTTTAATTCTACATTTTTCTCATTAAGCATAAATGTTTTTCATTCAGTAAACCGCTACAATGTGTAGTCGACTTCATTTATTTGTACGGATTTAGTACGAATTAACTTGTAAGTCATTTTTGTAGTAGATATTTTAAGTTAGATTTGAAACAGAAAGACGAGTTAATCACCGGATTTCTAATTTGTATTGACTTATGGAGATAAAATTATTTCGTGAACATAAACAAGTTTCACCTATTAATTTTGTGAAAATGGTCTAAAATAAAAATTGTTTTTATAATGTTTTGTTAATACAATTAAAACAGCTGATGAACATTAATGGTCGATGAACTACGTAAAAATACAAACAATGAACTAGGGCAGAACATATTTAAATATATTCAAAAGGTGATTCGATCTGTCGTAAATCAACAAAGCCGTATTTATGATTACGATCACCTGTGACAAATTTTTAAGCGAAAAGTTTCAAAATATTTTTGTGAATTAGACTAAAAACGTTTACAAATTTGTGTTAAGCCCTAATTTCCTGGACGCCCTGTATATAACAATATTTTAATTAGTTTTCTAGGAACGTGGGAATTGGCCAATTGCAGTCATCTTTCGTAATAAATTTTGATATAACTGTATGTAAAGTAGTTTTGATAATTACGTTTTTGATAAGTATTTTGATGTAGGTACGTTTCTAATAAATTTCCTGAAGATATAAAAACAATTAGAAATTGACGTAAATTGATTTGAGGTGAAATACAAATAAATAAAAGTGGATCTGTTTTACTAAAAATGTCTTCGTCTGCAGGAGCAATAAAACCAAAGTTTGGGTTGTTTAATGTTGCTGAAATTTTAACCCCTTCACTGTTCACATCTTCTGTGTCACACAATTCCGCCCCTTTGTATATATTCGCGTCATTGAAAATCGATCACATTTAAATTGTGAATGCGAGATTCATACGCGAAATAGTTACCCTCAACAATCAAAAAATTCCTTCGTATCTTGAGGACTGCAGTATTTAATTTAATAATGAATCATATGTGTAGCTCAGAGGGCTAATATAAAACGGGCATATACGAGGGTCGAACTAATAACTTCTCGAATACGTGACCCCGGGACATTTATATACCAAGCAACATACAAGCGTCGAGACGCTCCAAGAGCGAATGCACCAAAGTAAATACAGAAACAGTCGGCATCAGGAAATAGAAATGATTCTCGGATTACTACGCATGCCGTTTGCGAGGGAGATCGTCCATTCAACAGACAGAGAAATAAATGCAGGAGTCCCCCAGGATCTGCCAGACGGTTTGGCTGAAATTGCAACCAACCTGTGGATTCGAGATAAATCTTCTCACAATGACTATTTCCGCGATTCCCATTTGTATGCCGCCAACACCACTGACTGTGTGAATTTGTGGGATTTCGCTCCACTTTCAGTCCTACGTATTATCATCCCTTTCATGCTTATTTTAGTTAGTAAATAAAATTAACTCCGTTTACATTTACATTTGTGTTTTTGTTAATTGTTTGTTTTTACCTCCTACAGGTGGGAAATTTTCGTGTATTAATTTTGCCCTTCAGATGAAATATTACGCACGGTTTTTATCAATTGAAATAAAATGGGAAAATCGAGGAAAATTGGCCTAAGTTTCAAATCCTAGAAATTATAAAATAATAAATTTGTTATTAAATTATTGCAAGGAAACAAAGATAAAAAATCGCCCAAATAGATATAAATTGTAAAGCAGCAAATATTTAAATTAAACAAGGGATATATTTTAAATATTATATCAATTTTGTATACATTATAAAACACCGCGGAATGAGCCCCACCGATGTACAAAACTTTCTTTAGTGTTTTAGAGGCAACGTCCAAGGGGAGCTTTTATCCCAAATGGAATTATTCACCTCATTCATATTATTTAAAGTATATTTAATGAGTACCCTAATATTCTTTGGTTTTGCGATATACAAGGTGTAATGTAACTTCTTTATTCAATTTTAAGGGATGGTAGCGTAACATAAAAGAATGCGAAATACATTCGTTGTTTGTATAAATTCTCAACAGAGACGTTAGGAAAAATTAGTAAAAATTAGACAAAAATTGTTTGAGAATGTCTGATATTTCTTATACATGCCGGGGTAATTACCACAATGTAAATAAAACAGTAAATATGTGTCACTGTAACAAGTATCAGATTGCGCATTTGACGAGCATTACACTTTATTTATGAATTTACGATATACAATATATTTTACCTTCGCGAGTTACCTTTTTGGTTTTATGCGCGCCATATACATTCCTTTCCACATAATTACGGCCCTACCAGCCTTCTCTTTTGTCTGCGAAAGCTGGCAGAGTGAATAACTCTGAACCGCCTGAAAGATGCGACCGAAAACCCAAAGATCATTCCCGACGAACAATTCGGGCCACAGCACCACTCATCAGATGCTCCCGCTGCCTGAAGAAGTCACCGAAAGTTTTTCTGGACGTCGCCAAGGCGTTCGACAAGGTTTGGCATCAAGGGCTGTTGTACAAGATGCTGGAAGCAAACTTTCCTCGGAAGCTCGTTCAGCTGATTCCGTCCTATCTTAAGCATAGGTCGTTTAAAATCAAGCTGGAGGGGCATCGCTCAACCGAGGAACGTAGAGGCGGGGGTGCTGCAAGGTTCCCTCCTCTCGCCGTTGCTTTACACCATCTTCTGCAGTGACCCGCCCAGACAGACAAACACGACGCTCGCGCTTTACGCTGACGACACTGTCGGCCCTCCGCAACCTACAAGCGGCGGTTCTTGGGTCGGAAGCTTGGTTCCGAATGTGAAGAATCGACACCAATGTGAAAAAGAGCACTGCGGTGTTTTTTACGCGTAAGCGTACACGCCCTCTACAAGAAATAGAAATGTTTGACATTCCGATTCCGTGGAAGGACGAGGTTTGATACCTGGGTGTCGTATTCGACTCCCGGGTGACGTGGAGACACCACATAGACTATTGCACTTCACGTGCAAAAGCCGGTGTGGCAGCATTGTACGGTCTGTTGAACCGCCGAAGTAGGCTTTCCTTGGAAAATAAGGTTGGACTCCATAAGGCGATCATTCGTCCGACAATGGTCTACGCGGCAACCGTCTGGCGATATGCTGCTAGGTCAAACATGAGGAAGCTGCAAGTCATCCCTAACAGACGCTCAGTGGTTTATGCGTAATTCGCAAATCCACAAGGATCTGAGCATTCCCACCATTCAACAGTTTATCCATGAACAGGCCACTAATTGGTACTCTTTGTTTCAGGACAGCTCCAACCCCTCTCATCTCCGCGTTAGGAGCGTACAAGGAACACGCCGGAAACCGTCCAGGCCGGCCCAAGGCGCTTCTAAATGTCCGTGAGTAGGTTGCACAGCAAGTGCAACTTCGTTCATTTGAAAAAGTGAGCGGAGTCATACGATAACTGTGGCTACAAATACTTAAGCACCAGGTCATGAATCTTTCAGAACGTAGAGGAGTGAGGCTTGACCAGCGAACGAGTACATACGTCCTCCTAGTTACTCAAGTTTCCGTGTATTGTACCTTATGCCCCTTGCTCCTAGAGTCGGTGGGTCGGGTGAAGTACACCCTAGTGCTTTAAATAAGCAAAGTTTCTGCATTGTGCGATTATCATTCTGAGAAATGGCAGACCTACAAGCTAAGTTAGCGTCCGTGCTGACTAGCCTTAAAGAAGGCAACCGCCGAGAAGCATTCAAGAAAATGGGGTCATTCCCTGCCGAAGTCATCGCAAAAATAAACAACCCCAGGTTCAAGCACCTAGATCGCGAAGGTCGAATGGGCAGTGAGGGAGTACTTACACAGCACCGCAAAACCGCCAGGCTCAGCGCAAGAGGAGCCCAAAATCCATCAACCAGTTGAAGCCATCTCCATAGTCAAGAACCTACTAGACGTGGGGATGTGTTACTCCACCTCGGAAGAGGACGAAGAAGATGGCTTCCAACAGGTGAAAAGCAGAAAAAGTAAGACGTCTGCAGGACGCTCCGACGCCGGCCTGTCACCTAAAATGGCAACCAGCAAGCGCTTCGAACCCCTTTCGGACACGGAACCGGAACAAGAAGTGGAAGCTACAAATACAGTCCTGGAAAAGAGGAAGGTAGTAATGAAGATACCTCCCATAGTACTCAGGCAAAAAGAAGAATGGTCGAACATAGAGAAGCGGTTCGAAAGCGAGAAAATCAAATCTAGGACAGCAATTATTTACGCCCCCTTACGGCTTTATACCGGCGACAACGGTTAGGCTGGTTCAGAGAGAAAAGTGGAGGGACTTCATTGGAGTATGGAGTGACATCAAATCGTCTTTAGTGAAGAATCAAAATTTGTTTCAAAATGCATGTTGGCCGTACGAATGTCAGTCGAAGATATGTACAAAGACAACAGTCGAAAGACATGTGCACTGTGGGAGTTATGGTAGGGTGCTATCGCCTATCCTTTGGTTTTCATTCTAGGCAATATAATTGCCTAGCGATACGTTCAAAAAGTAGTGAACCCCATGTTCTTCCATTTTCTTCAAACGGTGGAGAACCCTATGTTTCAGCAAGATAACGTTCATCCTCACTTCGTTCAACCTTTTACCTTGTGCGCCAAGATCTACCGAACTTGACATTATGGATGAGAGACTAAAGTATTTACCTAAAGCACCGTTGACTTTGGAAGCTTTGCGGTTTGAAATGCAGCTGATATAATATTTTAGATTCGATGGTACGATGTGTTACAGTATGCGTGAATAACCGAGGTATCTCAATACATTGGTGAAAATAAAAAACTGCGGCATATTATTTGTTCAAATTTTGATTATTTAATAGTTTTCAGTAGTTAAAAGATTTTGCCAAATTTAATCAAAAAATGTCGACGCCTTCTATGTCTTTCTATGTTACATAATATATATTAATTGTATAACGTCACATACAGGGTGTTTTAAAATTTACCGAGAAACTTTCACAAGATACTGTAGAGGCCTGACCACGTCCATTAACAAAAAAAATGGCATAAAATAGAACACTTCTTAGGAAAAAATTGAAAATGTTTACTTTTTAAGAACTGCCGAAAAATGTCTAGACAAAATCTAATTTCTACTAGGTGTCGTAAAGTATATAACATGTTTGTTAATTTATCTCTTTTTTTTACGTACTCGTTTACTCTTATTTAGTCGAGTGGGGCTATATACGGGAGCTTGGTCGCATTGAAATGAGAAGAGCATGAAGTGTAGTGTTCATTGGTGTTTATCAAGGGTCGGTCCAAAAATTTTGGGCCAGTTCTTGGATTAACTCCGAAGGGTGTTTGCAGAGTCGTTCAAATATGTTTTCTCCGCGTGTCTCTGCTTGCTTGATGAGGTGGGTGGCTTTAAAGTCTTTTCTTAGATCCACGTTTTTGATGTAATAGGGAGCGTTAGTGATGAATCTGTTTGGCCCTAGGCGGCCCATATTTCGTTCCGGTATGTCAGTGTACGTAATAGAACGGATTTCATTATTTGTCGTTTGATTTCTAATTTTAATTTACATTGAGGGCCTAAAACGTTATATAGTCTGGCGAGTGATTTTTAACCAAGCCTGCTCTGAACTTTGTGTGTAGTTGGAAATTTAGATTGTTGTCTAGGACTATACCCAGGTAAGTACCGCTTGAATTCATTTATGCTTACCTAAACGATTTGATCTGCCTCGTCTTTTGGTGAGACGAATGATTTGTGTCTTTTGACTGTTTAATTTTATCTTCCAACTTTTACAAAAATTTTGGAGAGTCTTCTCGGCTTTTTTTAGCCGAGCTCTAGCGTACGAAATACGATAGTTACTGGATAGAATAGCGATATAATCTGCGAATTGCAACGTTCTTAGTTCTTGTACGTTCTCAAATTTTGGGACGACATGCATAAAGATGTTAAGTAGCGTGGAGAGAGTGGCAACCCTTGCGGGAAGCCCTCCCTTGCCATTCTAACAGTGGATTTTTTTGTGCCTACTTTGACTCTATATGTACGCTCTGACAGGAATGACTTAACCAGTTTAAGGAGTGCTATTTTAAATATCACAGCGTCCTTCCAAACCCTATCATGAAACAGGCGTTTCTCGTTTTTTGATGTGGTGACACAGTTCGTTAGTATTGCTACCTGTTGAACTGCTGAAAGCTTTTTCCGAAGCCCAAATTGCGTGTTTGGTATTTTGTTGTTTGTTTCCAGCCGGAAAATGTCTAGACAAAATCTAATTTCTACTAGGTGTCGTAAACGATATAACATGTATGCTTATTTGGTATAAACACTAACCTATCTCAAATACATGCCGCAGTTAAAGAATAATGTAAGTATTTGAAGTTTAAGTTATGGAAATGCGATTAGTAAGAAATTCTCAGATAATACAGATAATATAATAGATAAAAGTGACTTGATTAGAGCAATTTCAAAACGCAAGTTATTAATTAAATAGACACACAAAAAGCCGCATCAACACTAGTTCCTTTTATGGATAAATTCACTCCTTTCGTCAAATTAATAAACTGTGAAAAACACTCCCCGTTTTAATAAATTTATTTTGTTTGACATCAGTCTTGTAACAAGTTTGCACAACTAATAAATGGATTTTTATTTTAAAACCAGAATTCGGCCTCATAAAACATTTTAAATTTATTTCTAGTGCAAATTGGCGTCGTATCGCCGCCGGAAACGACGGTGAGGACGACGCAAACCCTACCTACATTCTTCCCGCTTCTCCGGACGAGATACACGATTAAATAAAGCTATGCAAGTCGCGGAAGGTGCCCGGTCCTGATACCATACCAAACTCCGCCCTCAGGGCCCTCCCACGCAAGGCAATCGCCGTAGTAGTCAACATCGTGAACGCGATGTCGAGACTTCGACGATTTCCTTCATCCTGGAAATCCGCTGACGTCATCGTCCTTCTTAAACCCGGAAAAGACAAATCCTTTCCGCAGAATTACCACCCTATCAGCCTTCTCTCTTGTCTGGGAAATCTGGCAGAGCGAATAACTCTGAACCGCCTGAAAGATGCGACCGAAAATGCAAAGATCCTTCCGACGAGCAACTCGGTTTCAGACCGGGCCACAGCACCACCACTCATCAGGTGCTCCGGCTGGCCGAAGAAATCACCGAAAGTTTCGCTTTCAAAGATGTAACAGCAGCAGTTTTTCTGGACGTCACCAAGGCGTTCGACAAGGTTTGACACCAGGGATTGCTGTACAAGATACTGGAAGCAGACTTTCCTCGGAAGCTCGTTCAGCTGATTGCGTCCTATCTTAAGGATAGGTCGTTTAAAATCAAGCTGGAGGGGCGTCGTTCGCGACTGAGGAACGTAGAGGCGGGGGTTTCTGCAAGGTGAACTCCTCTCGCCGTTGCTTTACACCATCTTCTGCAGCGATCTGCCCAGACAGACGAACACGACGTTCGCGCTTTACGCCGACGACGCCGCCGTCTTATCCCGATCGCGAGATTCAAGCCTGGCCGTCCGCAACGGCGGCGGTTCTTGGGTTGAAAACTTGGTTCCGAACGTGGAGAATCGACGTCAACCTGGAAAAGAGCACTTCTGTGTTCTTTACGCGTAGGCGTACACGCCCTCTACAACAAAATGAAATGTTTAACATTTAGATTCCTTGGGAGGACGAGGTTCGATACCTGGATGTCGTATGCGCCTCCTGGCTGATGTAGAGACATCACATCGACTATTGCGCTTCGCGTGCAAAAGCCGGTGTGGCAGCATTGTACGGTTTGTTGAATCGCCGAAGTAGGCTTTCCTTGGGAAACAAGGTTAGGCTCTACAAGGTGATCATCCGTCCGACAATGGTCTACGCGGCAACCGTCTGGGGATACGCCGCTAGGTCAAACGTGATGAAGTTGCAAGTCATCCAAAACAAGTGCTTGCGCATGGCTACAGACGCTCTGTGGTTTATGCGAAATTCGCAAATCCACGAAGATCTGAGCATTCCTACAATCCA
>JAHWXV010303897.1:0-25918 GCA_024586415.1 Phrixothrix hirtus | reverse complement strand
ATAATAATAAATTAAAAAATATTGCATACCAGTATGCATATTTGGCCAAAAAAAGGCATATAAGTGCATATTTTAAAGGCAAACAAGGCATATATATGCGGATATTTTGGCTGCATTTAAATGCATATATTCCGCCCCCTACATATTACACATATGAAATTGTGTAAAATCTAATAAATGTTTTATTATCTACAATTATAATATAGGAGTCTTTCATTTACAAGTGTTAATTTACATAATACATATAATAAACATGGCGGTTGAGTGCTTGACAATTTATTTTTATTTTATTATATAAATATATTCATACCTGATATATCTAATTTTGTTTAGCCTTAAATTTTTCCTGGATAAGGTGTAATGAAGCAGTTATAATACAAATACAATAAGTACAAGCATATATAAATTTTAAGTTCATATTTAGTGCATATGTTATTCACATTTTAATTTCTGCAGCTAATTAGAGTAAAATACCATAGATCACGCACTCAATCAGTCTTATATAACCATTTGACTATTAAAAGCTATTTAAGAAATAAATTATACTTATGCGCCGATAGATACACATTTTAAAAACATCTGGTTGTGTAATAAATGATCCAACAGGTATTTCAGTAATTCACGTGATACACATGTATCACTGATACATAGTTGGATGAATTTCTGCAGAGAGTTGTAGATACATTCTTATATCTATCGGGTATGAATAAATATATAAAATAAAACTAGAATAATGTCCGCGAACATGTTAAATACACATTAAGTCTAGATTGGTCACTGAAGGTTATGTATTGCACTTTCCACCATACATTTCTGAAAGTAATTGTATAATTTAAACCACTCTTGCCACACATTTATATTAAAACTTAATGTAACTGTACAGTCAAAAAGGTATAATATTTAGAAAATCAAACATTAATTTAAAAATAATATTTCCCTTCAAAAATTACATAGAAATTGATGTATCACACATATATACTACAACTAACTGGAGATATGCTACCAAAAAACGCATTACTTAGAAAATCCAGAAATTAACCGAAATGATTGGATTTAACGTCACCCTGTTTATTTATTTTGAATCACCCTTAATATATTTTGTGAATCACCCTACATATATATGACGTCATTTGGGGGAGGGTCGTAGAATGAAATATATCTATCTACTTGTAATGTAAGTTGTATACCTAAAGAATTAAATGTGATACGACTATATAAAACGTAAAGGATTTCCACATCTGTAGCGCAATAAACAGTTGCCTGAAAGATCAGCTGCTGGAAAAAATAATAGACGACGAAGTACACTAGTGAATATTACAAAAAGACAATAAACCCAACCAACCGAAAAATCTCATTTCCGTTATAATAGTGGAAGGACGTTTGAAAGAGTCGTTTCCGAGAAAATTTCTAAAAACTTAAAAATCTTAGATTTTAAAATACTTTTGGCGTCTCACGTGCAGAAAATAGAGTACTTAAATGTAATTTTCCATTTTTATATGATGTTTAGGTTTTGAGGTATGTTATTCACAACTAATACTTTAAGTACTTCTGGTTAGTCGATGTTCAAATATTAATTAGGGAAACTGCTCGATTAAGTTTTAAAAAAGATGGTTAGAGCTTATTTCAAGAAAATTACGAAAAACGAAAAATTCTAAAAATGTCAGAAATAATCTGGTGCTTCCGGTTATTCTATTTTAACCAAATCCTTGATTGTGCACACAAAGGTATTTATGACTTCATTGTAAAATTCCATATAGCCGAGACTTTTCGTTTCATAGTTATTTTAATCCGAGCTAATGGTAAAGGTACTTTCTATTACTCGATTTACGGAACAATGTATGAGAAAATTCATAGATTATATGAAAGGGCACTAATATCTAAGAAATACGGTAAATTTAAAAAAATTTTGAGAAAATATCAAGAAACTAAGAAACGATAAGGGTAAAGTGGCACTTCCTGCCATCTGGTATTAGTGAAAGTGTTACGGTCACGTGCGCGAATCGTCATAAACATAAATATAAAATTTTATTTATCTACTTCTTTTTATTTTGGAGATATTGTCTTCATAGACATAAACACACAGACAGACACCTAGACCAATTTCCAAAGACATTTCGTACTGAGGGGACCTGAAAACGTGTATTTCCATAAAAGTTTCTACATTAAAAATTCAGGGCGAAAACAACACCTTCTCTTTTACTTATATTTCATATAGACCAAGAGAAAATAAAAATATGCGCATCGAAAACAAAAATCAACTATAACAAACTTCAACCAAAAAGGTTTAAGCACATTGAAAGTTTAGTTTCTTTATAAAAGGAAATATTTGAATTGTTACTAAGGTAGATCGATTTGATCCTGCGTTTTTATTACATATTAACATAAGGACTTGGAAATTTTAAAAACAGCTAACAAGGGGAGAGCACGAACTTGATGTCACGGATTTTAATGAAACTTTTTTGAGTTATTCTACAACACTAACATACGTTTTGTGTGAAACGATTGTTGTCAAAGCCTCTTCGTTTCAGAGAAAAAAAAATAGTAAAAAAAAGGAATATATTAAACATGATTATGGTAAAATATTAAAAAATATGTTATGCGAAACATTTCTAATTTTATTTTATTTAGTCCGCTCGATTACAATATTTGGGATGGTATTTAACATAAAAGCATACATAAGAAAGCATTTGTTACCATCAGGTGCGTCTAATAATGGGTATACGTTGACAATCAGATTTTTCTTTTTTTATGTCCGCAAGAAAGAAACTTCTCGAACATTTAAAAATATTGTTTTTTCGTATATTTTTTGATGCGTACCATACATATTGCAACATATCTTTGAAAATTGGCGAAGAAATTTGATGGTGTAGCAAAGAATGAATTTTAATTTCGACTTCCCGGGAAGCACAATTTGCATATTGGAAGTAAATTGTTTTATTTGTCAATAAAAATAAACGTCATCATAAATTAGTTTGAATATTATTTTAGGATGCAATTATAGCTGTTAGATATTTCTAGCATTCGTCTTTTGGGACCAGTATTAAAAGTGTTAGATATATCCAACATTGGTCTACTAAAGGTTAATATATTTCTTTTTCCTACCATTTTATTTTTTTTTCTACAAAACGAGGAGGCGTTCACAAAAATCCTTTTACATAAAAATGTTAGTGTTGTAGAATAACCCAAAAAAGTTTCATTAAAATCTGTGCACTCTCCTTGTAAGATTAGGTATACGGAAATCTCACATAGACTAATTTAAAACGTCATTCCTTATTGAATTGACCAAAAATATTTATGCCGTTCTGTTTGAAACTATTGAGTTTTGTACATACCTTTTGCTGAAATTGGTTTGTGATTATGGAACAATCGGTATGAACTAGGGTTATTATTGTAGGAAATCGATAAAGCTTCTACGTTGTTGTAATGAATGTCAAACAAGCTTTCCGTCAAATTATTAAAATATAATGATTAGATCAATTTTCAACTTACACTGCAACCTTGGGTTTTTTGAGTAAAACCCGTATATTTCTAAAACCGTTGAAAATAAATATAAAGTATCTTATTGTCAGCAATGTTATAAGAATGGTAAAAACTCCTAATTACTTTGTCCAATTTCCAACACATAATGCATAATTTTTATTTTGTGAAATAGCTGAGAAACTCCTAACGAACAGGTTCTGTGAAACACTGTATAAATAATACAATAAATGTAGAAATAACATCGATAAAATCATGCATCATGGTAATAGGGGATTTGACACTGTATACTGATCTCTTAATGATTGATGATCATTCAAGTCTATCTTAGGAATACAATTGCCGAAAAAGGTATATGGTTTTTGAAAATACAAAATGGTGGAATAGAGTTAGCTTTGAGTTTTTAGAAAACTGTAAACAATATGAAAAGTTATTCACGTATTGTGCAGCTACTGATTACATTAGATCATTTTCTTTGTACTCTTCCTTCCTTAATACATATTTCAAATTACATACGTATACTGCTGGTACATTGGAGTAATATATTATTGTTTGTGTCTATGAATTGACAGAAAATTGTAGAAAATGTTCATTAGTAATAAGTTTTAATCTGTTCTAGTAAATAAATTACAAGGGTTTATTTAATAATAATTGATTAATTAAATTACACATACAAACATTTAAAAGCCAAACTTTCAAATTTTGCAAAAAAACGCTTTCGACATTTATTAAAAACTAATTTTCACTGGTTTAGACGTTTTATTTTTTCTATTTAACTTACACCACGAAGATATTAACTCAAGAAATCCTACAAACGCTATTGTTTTAACAAATGTTAAATATATTCAAATAAAATATATTGTTGGACCACGTTTTGCACATTATGCAGTTAAAACTCATTGTGGAATACTTTGATCAATGTTGTTAATAAAGTTCTGGGAATTTTGGCCCTTTCTTCCTGTAAAGAATTGTTGTAGGAACATAAAGACATTGTCGTAACTACATTTATTGCTATTTCCAGATAATTTTGATGCAATTACAGTCAGGAGGCTGTAGTAGTCACAATATTCCTTCGATATCATGTTCCCCAACAATCTAATTCACTATGTCTGCACGATGAGGACATGTATGTCGTCTACAACAAAGAAAACTCTTACAAAATTTTCAGCTAATGGTACAACAACAGGTAAAATACACTTACACCGGTATCTTGGATCATTCACACCCTGATCCCTCAAAACAGTCGTCTGTGCTTCTACTTAATATTATGCCACCTGAACTGCAAACACCATCACCGCCTTCAAACGCTACACGTGATTTTATACTACGTATATGATAACGTTCTCCGGTTCTACTCCACGCCAAACTTCGACAATCTGAACGATGCAGAGTAAATCGGGGTAAATTGGAAAAGAGACATTTATTCAATTCCTCATCATTCCAGTTTTAGTGATTTTCAGTCCATGTTCTTCTGGTAGTGCGGTGTTCCCTCGTCAAAGTAGGAATTTAGCTCTTCTTCAATTAAATGAACTAATTCGTCAAGCCCTCTTCTAATTGTTCCGTTGGAAACATTTACTCTCGATGTTTTACGCTAAGATTTATTTAGCGCCCTTGAAGACTGAACGGAATAACGCCTAACAAATTAACGTAAAAATCAATTCCATGTATGTGTTGTACTTCATTGGTGATCAGCGTTATGCCTGAACTGTACGCTACTGTTTCGATGAAACCCTTCAACAGATCTATTGCTTACACCACGTGACACATTAAAAAATCGAGTAAGTCTTCTGTGAGAAGATTTGCCTTAAATGATTTGTAATGGTATAGTTAATATATCTTCACTAGGACGCTTTATCCTTGACAATTATGGGTTCGAAATGCAGGTGACAAGTGATATTTAAACCAAACACCGTAAACGCTTGTTGTAGTAGCAATGTCTACTTATCATGTGAGTGGAGTAAACCATAATATTCGCTAGTGTAGCATTTTATTTTATTAATAGCAACATTATATAAAAATTGTGGTAGAGAACTATCTAAAACGTCTTACTGTTTGTATGCGATGTGAGTTGGTGTAATAGAAGCAAGGCATTATCAGTAAATTGGAAACTAATGGAATTTATTTGAGTGCACCACGTTAATTGAGCAGCAGTATAGCTAGATAAGATCAATGTAAGTACCAGTCACTGTAAGATAATTAACTGAAGCACATGAAGGTAATTCAAATGTGAAGGTATAGATTTGACGCAGACCTTTTATTTGCGCAATAGTTACGAAAACACAAAATTAATGAAATATAAATGATTTTTTGGAATGATTTCAGGTATTAAAAATACACTTACTTCATCGCTCGGCGATTTTGGGGATTCTGGATGAGAAAGAACCTTTGGTTGTGTTCGTATCCAAGTTTGCGCCATTTCAATCATCTACTCATATGATATAAATTTCAGCCTACCAAAGTACCTTCTAGTTGAGCTAAATAAATAAAAATTGCAAGGCATGAAGTAATACCTCCCATTCCAACTTGTAAGTATATTTTGAGTTAAACGGAAAGAATGCATATTAGTGCTATCGTGTCTAAGAAATGCGTCTTTGCTTAGCAGTTTTGGTCTTTTAGTTCTAATACCTTGTTTTATTTGCAGGAGCAGTTGACTGCAACATTGTGCATTTACTATTTTCAGTTCTCTTAAAAAATCTACGGAAATTGCACCTTGCATGTCCACACCGCCGCAATCGTATCCATCAATAATTGCGGTTTTTAGTTTTAGGGTGGTGAAGAAACTAAGTGAGCCATTCCATGCTAACCTGCTTACCTGCTTCGATGTAGTAGTGAAACTAGAACTCACCGACTTCCATGTTACATGCAAAGAAATTGTCTCTGCATTTTAAAAACGTTGAAGATGTTCCTGAGAGATCATAATGCGTTTCTGTATAGGTACGTCGGAGAGCTTTCCATGAAAAGTGAACGCTGGTAGTGGACAGCAGCTTATATTCTGAGAGCAACAACTTTCAATATTTTCTCCAATTCACCCACTGATGTTCGTCTATTCGAATAAGCTCATAAACATACCGGATATTCAATTCGTTGCCTGTGGTACGAAGTTTTGAACTATGCAGTGGGTTTTCTACATATATACTACCGTTGCTGAGTCAGTTACAGCATTCAAATACGTGAAAGATATTCTTCTCCAGATTGTACCTGAAGCCCACGAAGACTATAAGCAGATTTTTCATATTTTACATAAAAGTTCAATGATAATACGGTGTGCAACAAAGTTTGGTACATCACCCGACACTAATATGAACGCAAGTGCCATTATTTATACAGCCGGTAGCTATTTACTAAGGGAGCAAAGACTAAAAATTACGGGTGAAATCTATGCTACTGTTGTAAGATACAGTGCCAATGTTTGCCTGAATAGACACATAATTTGTTCTAAGAGATCGAGTTTTAAATATATTAGCAATTAAAGTTTTGAGTCAACTCCTCCTTTTGACCTACACACTGTAAAAAATTGAATGTAAAATTTCGCACCCAATTTATACTCCATTTGGTGTTTATATTTATGGCCAACAAAGTCAGTGTAAAAGATACTTCCAAATGTGAGAACCGATTTTACTTTATTTAATTAAATCTCAACGGAATGTTATTCTAATCGACCAATGGGAGTATAATTTACATATGTGAAGTGCAAAATATGTTTCAAGTTGTGCAAAAATTGGAATATTACGAGTGTTATTTATAATTCTAGAAAGTAAATGTACTAAATCTCAAGAATGTAAAATTAAATGGAAATATTTATAACACAGGACAAGCAAAATATAAGGTATCGAATTCTGAAAATAAACCAAATTCATGAATTTATAGAATTTGGGAGGCAGTAAAGAACTACGCCTCATGTCATTTAATTTATCAATTTGGTCTCGTTTCGAGAATTCCATTCCTTCATTCATACTTCGCTTTACCTGTATTATATTATCATTAAATTGTATTTGCGAGATTTTTCCATATTAATATATGAACATACCTCCATAATTACTTGTCATGGAATATTTCTGAGTAAATATGATTCATAACTAAGTAAATTTTCTTTTTGTAAATACCTAGTTGGCAACTGAAACTCAAACAAAATCACTAAAACGCTTGAAATCATTTAAAAAAAATTATGTTTAGCGAAAAGCAAGTGTAACATTACTGAAAAAATAATGTATTACAAAACATTCTTTATTTTTGTAGTATACTGCAATAATTTAAAAATCGTCATATTTGTTATAGCAAACATTGACTGTCTGCAACGGACGACACTTACAAACTACGTAAAATTAAATGAATATTACGCAATCAAGGTTTGGGGGTTTACATTCATGGATATAAATAAGCATCAATTTACACCAGGCGTTGTAGAAATTACTCGTTTAATGTTTTTTACGCGAAGAAAGTAATTTTAAATTGTAGTGAAATATATTTTGCATCGTATGGAATTTATTGTTAGCCAATTCATAAAAATGAACTAATGAACTTTTACCCACTATAGAAGTCCACTTGGGTGTACAAATTGAGTAAATTTTATCATTTGCAGTGTGAAAATCTACTTTCATAATTTTTACCACTCAAAAAGCTATATTTACAGGCACCAAATTTTTTACTATGTGCCATTATTTGCGACAAAAATTGCTTAGCAGTTTACACTGCATACTAGCTGTTGTATCGTATAACAGCTATATGCAGTATACATCGGTGATGAGTACACACCTGCAAATATGTACATAAATTAATCATTGGCGATATACTGACTGCCCTTTCAACATGCTTCATTTCACAAAGCAAGCGCTAGCAGCAATGATATAATAATATGTTTCTAAGAAGCTACCCATACCTTTCACTTGCGACGTCTACAACAATTATGGACGTTTGGCTCTGAAGTTTAACCAATTAGTGGTTTATTATACGACAAATAAGATCAGGAACTAAATCAACTAACACATTACAGTTATAATATGTATTTCACACATAAACTTGTATTGTCTTTGATTATTATATACTTTTAGTCGTCAGTTAAGCTAGTTTATAGAAGCTGCCATTTTACTTGTGAGTTAAGAATATTGTTAAAACATATGGCGACATTTACAATAGCTTGTAGGGCCGTGTAATAGTATAAGACTATTTCAGGTACAATCAAGTGCAAATTGTTTTTATAACTAATAGGCCCGGAATTTATAACATAAATACGGATTTGGGTAGCCTTAGGAATATGTTGAAATTTTTGAAAAATAAAATTTCCAAAAGCTGATAGTTTCTTGGTCTATAGAAAAATATATACTTGATTCTGTTGTCCTTTTATTTGGTCAATATTTGTCGTAAGATATACTTATTTTGCTTTCTATTGTGATTATCCTATTTCTTCCTCTTTATTTTACTTCAATTTTTGTTAGGTTACTTTGATTTTAAACATTTATTACTAAAATTCTATTATAAATACCATACAAAGTTAAGTATAAAAAGGAACTTGCGAGATACGTCGATACTTACTTAATACACCGGCAACCTCAAGGTTTGAGTAATTATGCAAAGCACACATACGAGCCTTATTTATAACAATTAAATACGCAGCGGAGTTCGTTTGGAATTATTAGTTCGTGCGGTAAGCATTGTAATTAGGTGTTTGAATACACATTTTTTAGTTGAGATCGAGCTCTTCTTTACATATTTTATAAACCTTGAAACCAAAGAGTAATTTTCGAGTGGGTTATCGCTTGCTTGCTCCTTCTGGTGTCTAGATTCAAATTCTAGATATATAGTCCGACCAAGTTAGCTTGGGCTCCAGCTTATGTATGCGCAATGGTAAATGAATTATCCTTAAGCGAGAGCTCACATTCATGTTTTCATAGCGTGAACATGTGTACATTCCGGTGAAACTAATTACTTTCTAATTTAAGGCATATTAAATTTTTTTTTAAAATTTTGTGTATTAAGGTTAAGCCCTGCCCTCAAGTGCTTGTTTTTATTATTATTAGTATTTCAAATTAAAACAGACTTTGTGTTAATACTTAGAACGAATAAATGCAAAGTAAAGAATACCTTTTCTCGAAAACGAAGCGAGATACGTCAAAAATTCAATGAACAATAGAGTAATTTGTAGTTCTTTCTATTATTTTAATAGCATAATAGATACTAAAATAGTTTTGTACATTTAAAATTGTTTTAGTAGTTATAATTAATGCATTCTGTTCATAACTTTATTTACCACAGTTGTAATTTCATTTTTAAAGCATTTGCTAGCACTGCAAATTATGTTGCACTTATCGTGAGGTACCACATTACGTTTTGTCAAATAACATCTACATTAAAAAATAATATTATATTTCTATGAAAACAACTAATATATGTGTAAAACCTTGTAATTTTTATCATTAACTATGTAAATGCAAGAGTGTCCGAATATTATATTCATTCACTATATGTAGCAATTTTCCGATTTAAAACAAATTTTTATTTGATTCTACTAAAAATAAAAACTTCGATTTAATCTGAAAACGTAAGCGGAAGGTTTACCTGAAAAATGTAATAACAAATACTTGATTTAAACTGCATATTAATTTAAAAGCACCTCTTACCTGTATTGTGAATTAAGGCTTAGATTACCATCACATAAGAACTAAGGAAATTTGTGTCGGGGATTGTACTTCTACTCTCCGTTTCTACCGCACTGTGTCCTTTCTCAGTCACGCTGCGCGCAGCTCAGAGCCCAAGCTATCTTTATCGACCTGTAATATGGTGTCTATACACTCAACCAGCTAGATTTGGACGGTAATGTTCTCATTAGAGCAGTGAATCTGATGTTCCCCATATTGGAAAGAAATGAAGCAAACCCTCCGAAAATTAGTAAATTAAAATTTGAACATGTACTATCAGTAACAATTAATAACGGAATAACATATAAATTTATCTTCTATACAATGTAACTTAGGGAGTGAGCTCACAAAGCTGCACTTTTAAATAGTGTAAGAGTTCTCCATTTCTCCTTGAACAATACAAAAATCAAACATTTTCACTAATGTAACGCTATTTAATTCCACATCCACCTTATAGTTTTATTATTTCAGGTACACAATATTCTACATGTGAAGAATCAACATTACTAGAAGAGCATTAAGAAATGGCATATTTTAATTCAAAATAAACGTAGTCTGGTTTCCGCAAATGAAAGAAACGAAAATTAAAACAGTGGAATTTAATTTGAACTGTAATAATATAAACTAAAATTTTAACTAAATTTTAAAACATATTTGTAGACCATAATTTATCTAACAATTGAAATGTAAACACATAAAATGATTTTTTATTCAATTATTTTAAAATGATACAGACTAATATGGATATTAGTTTTTAAATTTAATGCACAAATGAAATACGTGCTATTTTAAAGGAAACTAATAAGCATAGTATTTAATATAGTCTAACACCAGTGGCGTACGGCTTTCATTTTTTAATAAAAACGGTTCTTTGATATAGGTGCTTTTCAAACACTATTCTTATTTCACTAGTAGTCATTCTATTTCTTAGTGTATAGCTTAAAATCTATATTAATGTAGGCACATCAATTGTTCTTATCTATGATAAACTTGCAAGATTGAGTACCTCAGTAACGTTAAATTGACTTTCAAACCTGCATATAATAATGAGGTTCAGAATAAAGTTAATAACCAGCCCCATCTAAAAGATTCAGGACGTTCAGGGAACCAACAAGACAAACTTTAAATGCTGTGTTTGATGTTGGACTAAAATGTTTGTGTATGTTGATAATACCACTTCTAATTGTAAAATTCAATATCATTGTACAATTAGACATTTACTTATTGATACCAATTCATAGTAATGAAATTTATATTTGACTGTATCATGTAACAATAATCAAATAGGCAGTAACATTTGTAATTAAAGCAAGCATTTAGTTTAAAAGTACCCCCGAGATTTTATTGCAGTTATTTTAATATTGTGAATTCAACTGTAATATTTGAGTACTTGAACATTCTTTTTTAATTTTTAGGGAGTTTTATTACAACCACTTTATGTATTATACATGGTACTTATAGCGCCGTGTTGGCTTACATTTTAATTAAATTAGTTAGTGGAAGATGATATTGGATCAGTAGGGTTAAATAGATTTTTAATGAGAAAATGTAAATTTTACCAGTTATTAAATTAATGTCTATTATCTTGATGCAGTTTTATATAACCAACTCTTAAGCTAGATAGTGAACTGCTAAATTATCCTCATTATTCGTGAGTATTATTACTTAAGCGTTGTTATAATTGAAGCAATTTGAATATTAAAGGTTGTACTCAATATCAACGCACATTATTTGAAAGCTTCAACATAGCTAAAAATAAATACACAACTATAAATTAAAAACTCTGTTTGTAAATTTAAATGCGGTTTATATAAGGAAAATGCAATTTTGGCGTTGAAAACTGAAGCCATTATAAAGAGCACAACAATATTGCTGGAACAAATTTAATTATTTGTAAAGAAAAATAGGTTTTATAGTTCGCTATAATAAAAAAACCTTTTACTCTATAAAGGATTTTAAAGTTTTACTTAGAAATGTTTTTTCCAAAATTTCAATTTGTTTATTTTGTCTTTTCTGGTTTTATAGTCATTAAAGTTGAAGCGATTCAATTACACATTTCAGCGGACGTAATCTAAAATATAGGCTAACTGCTATTGAGAGGGTCCTTTCTATCCCCAAGTTCTAACAAAAGCCTAATGCTAGAGAATTAGTCCATTCTGTTTAGCTTTACTTTGAAACGAACATAGAATCATAATGCGAGCCGGTAAAATAACATAGATAGATACGGAGATAAATACATTTAATTTATAAATAGTAAGGCCTTGCTTTGAAGTTTGTTTACAATCATTTATTTTGTCGGGTATTTTAACACCTTAACAAATTTTTCCAATACTATCAAGTAACTTGTCAAAAACAATTAATTAGTGATATAAAGTAATAATTCAATTAAGTGCGTATTAGCCAGTGCTTCACGTTCTTTGATTATCACTTAGAAAACTATTTATAATTTTAATAATTGTATGATTAATTCAGGAATATGGAAGCTACTGTTCTGTATTATATAATTTGGTAATTTTAGTTTCAGACGCCTAACTAAAAAGCTTGTTGGGGGTATAACTCATGCATTGTTATGTCACATTGCATGTACTAGAATGCTATTTTGATTCATAATTTAAGAATAAATCTATTTTACATTTCCCAAGGAATGTATAATCATACAAACGCGATAGATATGAATAGTTAAGTAATAATTTGTACCCAAAGCGAAATCTTGCATTATAAGTGATGTATGTGCATACTCACCCTTTGAATGGTAGTTGTTAGATTGGAAAATTAAATTAGGTCTAGCATACATTTAGGTAAATAGGGTAAATATAAAACTCTTCCATTTTTATATTTACCTGTATTAATAATGTAAGATTAAATACGCCGTCCTTCTGTTTAAATCACGTGCCCTTTTATATATTTTTCCAACAATTTAGGTGCGGCATTTCTCACTTATGATAATATAAATAATCCTAATAGAACTAGTTTAGAATAACATAAACTGTTGCTTTTAAGTTCTATATTAATATACATAATTACAACACTCTATGTAATTAAATTTACTCATTGTTGTTGTATTATGCAAAATAATATTAGTGATATTACTTGTTATTACTAATGCTACATAATAATACAAAGTAAGAAGTTTTACTACACTAGAGAATAATAAGAACAGTATTATTCTTCTTATAATTAAAGTTAGGAAAAAATTCAAACTATCTAAATATATATTTAAAACAACTTAATAATTGAATGAATTTTAAATTATATGCTTCTAACGTACACAAATGGTAGCTTTTAAATGTAGGAAATATGTCAAATTTAAATATTCAGCGATTACAAATACGGCCATTATAAAACAGCTAAGTCTTGATGAACCCTGTGTGAACTATCTACCTTATAAAATATAAAAACATCAAAATAGATAACCCTAATCGAATTTCCTATGACTGCATCGATGTTGGAAACTCTCATTGTGATTGAAGATGTAAAAGATGTTTAATATTATATATGATCATATAAAGTTTTAACAAATTTTCAATAAAGTATCATAGTGTATGTATACATTGCTGCTCTTTAAGCTTCTGTGTTATTACGTATAATTAATGTACAAGTATAATTAGTATTTGTGCAATCCTGTTCATTTGTTCGGATACAACAACAGCAAAATTACAGCTACTGGCATATTTTGCCTATCATCAAGCATTATCTAATACGATATAAAAGCAAATATATACAAAAACTTGATTTAAACGTTACAACTACAGGAGTGTTATATAATAGTAGACGTGAAATGTCGGATGTTACTTATTAGATGTTTGTGATAACACAACTTATAAAATTGTCTTACAGTTGGTGGTTGTAATAGGTTACCTTTAGGCTTATAATCACACATACTGCGAGAAAATTAGACCATATATGTTTAATTTATATAATTTCATATATTTGCATTTAAATCAATATGAGAGGGGCCCCATAAATGAACATAGTGACGGACAGATTTCTGTGAATTTGGATGATGTTTTGAAAACTTTAATAGAATAGAACGCTTGCCAAACAGTTATTGCAGCCGAAAAGTGACTTAAAACTAGTATAATACGCGCAACAATTAGTTTTCGTTGGCATGTCACTCAAAAGGTCAAAAATCTCGACAAGTGCATAACACATCAATTAAAAGATCAATGGAAACTATATGTCTTTGAATTTGCCGATTATTGTCTTTGAGCAATAAAATGAAACATTTTATTGTTCACATTACAATATTCGATAATAAATATCTACTTTACGATAATGTGAGACATTTCGAGTAGCAGTTTTTTAACGTAATGAGCCATTTAAACGCATTTCCAAACGTGCAGTAGAAAAACTATGATTACTGTTTGGTAGTTGACAGCTAGAATAATTTACTATAACGTGTTAAGCCTAAGTAACACAATAAATGTGGAGTTTAATTACCATAAATTTGACATAATACATTTGATATTAGCTCAAAAGCAACTGTAATTAGTAAACCGAAGAGGTTCAATGCTTCTGCATAATATTTTGGAGAAACTACCTTACTGATATAACTGCCCACTTTCAAAGATTCGCCTATTCATGCATCTGTACTGCTCTATGCAAATGGAAAGCTTTTAAAACAAAGGAAGTGGATTAAAAGCACATCTAGTTGGTTCATTGCTACCATAAAGCAAGATTTTGTCAAAAGACTCGCTTTTGATTGACAAGTTGATTGAGAGTATTCGTTTAATAAAGTTTAGGTATTATATAATTGAGTCTATTGGAAGTTCATATCCAAAATCTGAAATTGTATATGTTCCAACCTAATATTACATTTACTGTAATATTATGTAGAAACTTTTATGAAATTCGGCTACATCAACGAATCCCTTTAAACCAAATGAATTTTATTAATGCATTTACATAGTTTTAGAGGAAATATAAAAGTTACTCAATAGTTTACCTTTTTCTTTAATTTATTGGGGCAATTGGTTTTCAAGTGTTCGATAGTGCCAGATACAAGGCGAATATGCTCTATATTATGTGAGCAAAAAGTTGATTTTAACGTTTAGGTTGTTTGGTAGTAAATGTTTTTGTTTTAAAACTTACTCTCCTGCTAACAGTCTCTACTCAGCTTTATTTTGATGTTAATGATTTGCTTTGTTAAAAGTGTAATGTTGCAACTTGTTACCTGAACATTGCAATATTTTTTATTGCATAAAGATTAAGATTAATACACGTAATACAACAAGATTTCGCTATACATTATGCAAGGGTATTTAGGTAAACTCGATTATCTTATTTATCTAAAAGTAGTTCAATTAAGCTATGTATCCAAACATGTAATGTATTTGACGGTAGCTGATCTATACTCAAGCCACTACAATATAGTGTATAAACTACATGACATAACCTGTAATCCAACTTTTATAGTCATTAAGAAGGGGATTCTCAGAAAAGTGTTCAACAGATGCCACCATATGTTCTTTTTTTACTTGTTTTAAATAAATTAGAATCTTTCGTAAATCGCGTAAACTGTGTAAAATATTGATCTAAATGCTTTAATAATTCCTCCAAGAAGGCAAAAAGAAATTTGTACCCATGAATTGTAACTAAATAGGGGAAAAAATAATTACACAAATTAAAATTTATTTCTAAATTTATAAACTGATATGACTGATATCACAAGTAAAAAAGTAGAGTTTCTCAAATTCGTAGTTCTTGGCACTTTAAAAATTGAGTTAATTTTAATTTTCTTGTAGATTGATTTGATGTTATTGAAGGAAAAAGTTTGTACTTTTGAATGAATACTTCAGGTCCTCTCATGTAGATGGCGCAGATAGCGATACTTGTCATAAGTATTCTAATGTTTGTCAAATTTGTGCATTTTAAATTTTGCACATAACCTAAATTGCATTCTTTTAAGACATAAATAGTTTATTTGTTTTTGAACATCTTTAAATGTAACACTAGAGAAACTTTTAAATACATATGTAGTAATATGATAAATATTTAAGTAAACTCATTTTTATGTAGTGGAGAACAAGCTCAACAAAATTTATATTTGCAAGCGTCTGCAATTTCTTTGTATTGCATTGAAATTAACTAATGTCTATTCCTAAATGTAGAATTATTAAATTTATGTCGACAAATCATATTTTTAGACGTGGTAAGTTAGGAACTTCTAATCGTTGTGTAGGTTAATTTATGTAAATCGTTTCAAAATCTAGGAAATTGTGTACGTTCAATGAATTTAATAATCTATAAAATTAAAGTTTCTTTTATAAAACAACGATATCTTTCTCAATATTATATGTAAATTGTAGAAGTGAATATGTGTAGTATATAATTAATAGCATTGACATCACTCGTTACCTGCATGAATAAAAACCTATATTCCTGAGTCGTAAATTTTTTTTAACGGAGCTTAAGAAGTTAGATCATCACAAACATCCTGAGAAGTAACTGAATAGGTAAGTAATTATAATTTGTTTCAAAACTTATTTACTGAACAGTATATTTCAGGGGTATAGCCAACATTATTAATATTCTGTTTGGTGTTTCAAGAAAATTAATGGATTCAATTGACAATATGTTACATACAGCTACTTTCAGTACCTTAACTATACTTGAGAAAATTTACTTTTTGTTTTTACTATTCCGATGATAATTTATAAAATTTTCAAAAATAAATAGTGAAAAAATCTTACAATCAAATATTATATGCAGTTAGAAGTTGTTTCTAAACATTACCTACATCATTAATAGAGAAAAGGGGCCATCACCTAATGGAATTTATAAATACAAGTTCCACTCTGTTATTATCTTCTTCAATAAAATCTAGTAACAATTACTCACACAATCATTAATGTAATCTTACCAAATTGAGTTTATAAATATTGTGCTTCTATGTATAAAAGAACAACATGTGCGAAACAAAATTTTATAAAACCTACTGATAGTTTTTATGGCAGAATTGATTTACCTTACCTTTAGTTGCTTTAAATTCGGAAATCTCAATAACTAACGAATAACGGCAATTAAAAATGTATAAACCTTTAGATATACAATTTTTACTTTAAAATCGCATGTTTCCGGTTTAAATAAACATTTTTATTAACTTATAACGTGTTTATTACACCAAAACACGAAATGATTTAGAGGTAGACCTAGTCTACGCTAATGATGGTTTACGGTAACAACAAAGTGCATCACTTTTCTGATATTAAATTTTGCTTTACCGATACTAATCAGGAAAAATTTTGAACTTTAGCAATTTTCAATAATAGCAAGAATTATAACCCAATTACTTTTTTTATTCATTTTACGACAAATTCATTAATTAGCATTGTGCGTTAGCAGAATTGTGATTAGAGATGTTAATTGATTAGAATTTAACTTTCGTTTAAATGTCTACACTTTGTTAAGAGTAATATGTTTATATGAGTGGATTTGTTGTAAGCAGTACTTTTAATAACCATACGCCCTATAGAACTAGACAAATATTGAAATACTCTGTTGGTGGAACAGGCATAAAGTGCACCATGTATTTTAACGGGTTAGGGATCTGGTATCATCTAACTTCAGTAGAGTGCTATGGAAACGTTATTTACCTATTGACAGTTCTACTGACAAATTTAATTGTATCAATATTTGCTGTTTAATTAGTGATGGATATATTTTCAATTAATGAACGTGTTTTTGTGATAAAAGAGTTTATATTCACTCAATTAGTTGTGCAGACGCAAAGAAATTTTTGTCGGGAATTTAATGTGGAAATACACACGCGAATTCCAACACGGTAAACCATAATGAGGTGGGTCCGAGATTTTAAAAATAAAGTAAACGTTGCTTCAAACTTTGGTGGATGTTTACATACTGTCAGAATACCTGAAAACATAGCACGTTTCAGACAAGCTGTAGAAAAAGGTCCGAAACGATGTGCATCGAAGCAATCACTTGGTTTGCATATTTTCAATAGGACTTTGCGGATAATTTTGCATTTTGATTTGAAATTTCACCCGTACAAAATTCAAGTAGTCCATAAGTTAATCGATGCAGATACACCCACCCGTGTTGCTTTCTGCAGGCAGTTTTTACGAACTCTAAAAGATGATGTACACCAGCTAAATTTTTTGCTTATGTCAGACGAAGCTCATTTCCATTTGAGCGGCTATGCTGCTAATTGAAATTTCCGCTACTGGTATGAGGAAAATCCACAATAGCTTCATGCAAAATCGCTTGATGACCTCAAAGGCTTAGTATGGTGGGGTGTTTCGTCGTTTGGGATCATAGGACCATATTTTTTTAAAGAAAATGGTCAAACTCTCACAATTAACTCCGAACGTTATGTTCATATGTTAGAGACATTTTTAGGACCAGAGTTACGCAGACGTGGGCAAATCAAATTAGGTTTCAACGTGCTACTGCACGGCAGGCTCGAATTGTCTTGCAAGAAATGTTTCCCGATCATTTGATATCAAGGTTTTGTAACATAACATGGCCCCGTAATTCACCTGATTTAATGGCTCCTGACTTCTTCCTTTGGTGATATCTAAAGCAAAAGGTTTACGAGAGGCGTCTCAATACAATACAAGAACTTAAAGTGACATTTATGAAGAAATAGGGAATATTAGAGCAGAAATGTTGGAATCGGTTATGCAAAATTTTAGACATAGATTACAAAAATGTATGGAGGTTAATGGAGGGCATTTGAAAGACATAATTTGTAAAAATTAAATTGCACGTATTAAATTTGTTATTTGTACTAAAATTGTTTTACTGTATTAATTTTTAGCCTTACAGTAGGTTTCTAAAAATAGATGATACCAAATGCCTAACCCGTTAATAGCGTATGTTGCGCTTCCCAAGGTTTGTTAGTGTATATACCTCAAGCAATTTCAGAAATAGTGCAATGCATGACGTTTATTTGCTAGTGAATTTGTTTGTCAATATCAATTAGCGTACTTTTTCCGCTTGACATATCGAACTCGACTCGTCAATAAGTGAATAAATATATGACTTACAATTTAAAAAACCGTTTGCGTAATCTAATCGGTTTTATAAAGGTGTTGTACATACAATGTATAATGTTATCTGCAATCCCTAAGTAGGCAATGTAAGTATTTGCGAGGCTACCTATGATGTTTCGCCTGCTTCGGTTCAACTCCCAGGGACGATCATCATTGTTACGTGAAACCCATAATAGCTGATTGGATGGTCTTCTTTTACCTTCCATTTTACGTATTATGAGTGGATTCGAATTAGTGGCCCCTATCAAACTGAAAGTCGTTGGTTATTTGCCCCGTTTTCTCCAAGATTAGATCAGAGGAATTCATTTAGTTCCATCCACAGAGTTCAAATGCTAGTTTCAAAGTAAAGGATATACTATACACTAACAATATCTAGATATCATAATCCCTTCAGTAGAATAATAGTGGAAACTTAGAGCGCACCTTAAGCATTCTTAGGTTGCTATACAGCCGCTAATTTCAGTTTTATTTTAATTAATTGCATTGCTTTATTCCGAGCAGTCTTTTTGTCAACAATTAACGAAAACACCTCGCTTTAAGTAACTTAGTTACCTTTACTGTTAAAATGTTTATCTGTACTTATTGACGATGGTTTGTAAAACATGGGACTTCATTAAATTTTGCAAATCTAGAATTATCAAACAAGTTTATTAACAATTCAGTTAAATGTATTGAATTACAAAAACTATAAAAGTTTAGATTAACTAAATCGAGATTTACTACGATATGTTTAGTAAACATAAATTTTCAAATAATTAAAGTTTGGAAATACATACATAAATATATATAATTTTTAGTCAAAATTGATAATGGAACACCCCCAAATACTCCACTCCGATGTTGATAAAACTTTGATATGTTGTAGACAACTAAAATATAAAAGATCTATTTTCTTTATCTACGGGAATTTGGTTTTAAGTGCTAAAGGTTACCTCTAAAGTTAAATCAGTTTTGAAGCACATTGAGAGTTTCACATAAATGGATTCCTCCTATTCCAGTGAAATAAAGGGGAACCAAAACACAATTTTTTCATGCCGACGTCTTACAATAAGGATGAAAGCCGCTTCCGGGAAGAATTAAGGCTGACAGATGTACCCTCAATTATAAAGGATTCATTTTCAAAAGAATATATGTTATAGAGAAAGCTAAAACAGAATCGACAGGTTTTCACGGATTAAAGAAGAACGGTTATAAGTGGGGTTTCAACCTTCCCCCTATACTAGGACTTTAAATCTATTAAAGTACAGTTTGTTACAAAAATCATTCATTTACGTATAGAATCTTGCTAATGGTAATTACAATTTTCTTCTTACATGCCCGATATGAGTTTAACCGGGAAGGGATAAATCTGTTCATCCACAAAATGTGTTAAAATGACTTACAATAAACGTAAAATCGTCATATTCAATAAATTACTTAAGAAAGCATTAATAACCATGATCGCTAAAATTAATCTCTTTAGAGATATATCCTTAAAGGGACCGCTTCTTATGATGATGTACGTATACGAGTCAAACAAAATTATGCCAAAGTATACCTTACATATGTGTTTTGTGTTTAATTTAATAGTCAAAGTAAACCACTCCTAAATTACAAATACATTAGACCTTCACTACAAGCAAAATTTTTAACTGTTATATTAAAAATCAGTTGCAGATCTATTCAAAAACCAATTTCACTATGTGTATACTAATTTTAAAAGATATTATTGTATGAAAACGCAGATTATTACAGTGGAATAGCTATCGTAGCTTCCTAGCACGGAAAGCTTCCTTGAAAATATTTTAAAGTAGTATCTTGACCCCGATACATTATTTATGCACTTTTTAGAATTAGACAACAATAATATTTATGGGTGAGTTTTAGCTTGAGTTTACAACACCCATAAAGTTTTAGAATTGACAATTTTCCAATGCATTGCAGATCATGGACAATTTATGGTAACGAAATTTGGCGAAATAGATATTTAGATTTTGCGTATATGTAATTAAAAGTATCACTAATGTTGTACTTGTGTAATGGTAAAAACGTAGTAGTGTCGATAATAAACTACGTGTACTATTTTTGGAAGTTTGAACAATAATGGTATGCATAAAAATATGTTGGAAACGTAAGGAGCTTTTGCACCATGAAGATCCGACGATGACAACATTTTGCAGGCTGGAACACCACAAGAATCCTTAAAACCACAATAAATGGGATTGTTCAATAAATCTGATTTTTTCGGTGTATCAAGTTTTATACCGGAAGTAGCTAAAAAATTTATGTTTCTTGGTGATAACTGATTGTGAATCAGAGATTGCAATTTGATAACGTTATTTCGTAAATGAAAATTAACAAAGTGTTCTAAACCCTGAATCCGTCTAGAAGTTAAATTTTTCCGGTTGTTCCAGTTGATGTTACTTTAAAATTCGCTGTTTTGTTGAGGTTCATCGCTTTTGTAACGACCTATAGTCAATGGCTTCTCCAGGAGTCGAACAATAATACGATTGTTGAACGTACACTACGAAAATTGGTTTTCTTGGTCTAGGTGCGAATGTGCTTTAAATGCAAGTAACAAGGATAAATCAGCTGCAGTTCATGCAAGTTTATCATATCGTCGTGGTAACTGCAGTAGGCTGTATGTCAAATATTCAACATTTTCAATAGCAACAAAAAAATTTCTCGTCCTCCATCTATGATTCGGATCTTTGATTTGATTTACAATTCTTAGTATATTTATTCTACATTTATGATAAAATAATGACTTTTAAGGTTTATACTGTTTTCAGAACAATAGGTTGACATACGGCCTTTTGTTAATTGATATTGGCAACATCAAATTGTTCAGTAGAAATAAAAAAAGTAGTGGGTTGAAATAATTGTATCCAAGTAAACATCGTAAAAATAGTTTATTATTTGAACAAAAATGTATTGCTATAAAAAGAGGAATGTGGTAAAATACTAAAATTTGACTTAAAAGTACAAATGAATAGTTTTAAAGTTTGAAAAATTGAGCGTGTCGAAAATGAATTTGAAAAAACAAAAAAACCTAAACTAAATAACAGAAAGGGTTTCATTTATTCAAACAAAAATATTAAAAGCATAATTATATAATAAAGAAACCCTAAATACCTATTACTACAAATATTTCTGAAAAATACCTTTATTCATTCAGGATTTAGTCATTACCATTACAGATTAGTGTAAAATTCTCTATAATCTTCAAGAATCAACTGCTTTAGCTCTTGAAGATGCTGAAATTTTGATTTCTCTATTAGACAAGGTCCGTTATATAGTTTAGGGCGTGTAATTGTGACTGAGCGCGTGACTCTTTTTAATAGGGATGCTAATTCGTCACCGAAGTCGATTTTGAAATTAATGACGCCTTCTGGAGTGTACCAGAGATCAACAGTATGGGTAATACACGGATACCCCGCTTTTGTCTCTAGACTTATGCTATTGTAGTAATTCTTGTCAAATTTGACAAAATCGTCATGACTGAGGTAAAACGTTTCGTATGGATTGTTAACTCGAGCACTTTGAATTATGCCGAATTAATCGGACGGAACAAAAGCTTCTCTTCGTTTTGTCAGTTTTTTTTCTATTTTTGAGCATACTGAGTCAACCTACATGTATGTACGCCCTAGTTCAAGATATTTTTGTTCAATAATCATACTATACTTGATAATTCAGTCCAGAAAAGCGTTTGATTGTTTAACGTTTCGGTTTTAGTAGGAGCAACCGCCGCTCCTAATAATATTTTTCTCTGTTGTCTCCACACAGATTTCCTTTAAGAAGAAGGTGGTTTCTATCGAGGCGAAGACGTCACTCTGAAGGTCTCCACAGCGCTCATGCCAAAAATAGCACGACACTTCTTTGGTAGATAGGTTGAAGTATACCTGATCGTGCACCTTCAGTTTCATCTTGTAATAATTCGCCGCTGTATTCAAACGAGATGCGAGGAGCACAGCTTGCAAATCTATAGTGAAAGATTTAGTTTAACTACCTTTTTCCGAAGCTAAACGTTTATCTGCCTCTTCTTCTGCGGTGGCATTTTCCTTTTCTTTATATGAATTTTATATTCTTTCTCTTCAAGTGGCTCGTGTTGAAACATCGTGCACTCGTTGCACTGACCTTTTTTAGGTGTGTAAATGTCAAGTGTAACCTTTATAACGTTTTGGAGCGTAGCCCAAGAGTTTTCCTTCCGAAGAAAATTGTTCCAAATATTTCCTATGTATATCTCTAAAACTATTCCATATTGTTTCAAGATATAATTTATCGCAAAAGGAACGACAGTAGTGGGATTCCACCTTTGCCGGAGAGTTCAGCCACTCTTGTAAGTTACACACGACGGGCGATTCTGTTTATTTTGGCTGATTTCTTCCCGGTCTTTGTGAAGAAGTGTTGCCTTTTGATGGTGACTCCTGTTCCTTGGCCAACGTTTAAGTTCACATTTGTTTTTCTCCAACACTTAATGTGTTTAGAAACATAACTTTACACACATGTTTTTTTCCTGTTTCGATTCCTTCACTTGGCGACCCAATTTGACAAGGTTCAAAACTTTGGAAAAATTAATATTCGTTGGTCGTCACTGATTGACTTAAACTCAAAATTTTGTCTTGGGCCTCCCTGCGTACAATGGATAACGTAATTACCGCAACGTAAACCTACTGCCTTGCTGCTTTTTTGGCAGTTTGTTCATACTGCCATTCGAATCTTTTTAAAGTCCTGCATACGGTTCGCCTAGTAATCGCATTTCAGCGATAATTTGTCTTTTGTGCTGTGTAGGATTCCTTTGTCCTTGCGTTTTCTTTTAACAGACTGGGGGAGTAAATATCATCGGAATCACTACTGAAGTCAGTTGCCGAGCGTTATTCAGTCACATTTGGTAGAATTTCAATTGGTGTGGAGGAGGGATCTTGCGACTCTGAAAAATAGTAAATTTCAAAATTTACCACCCTCACAAGCGGACTAGAAATGCTTCCATTATGATAAGCCAATTTTATTTAATAAAGCTTCCTCTGACAGCCTGTAATAGTTTAGTACAATAATAAAATATTATTTACTACTTACACATTGTCTCTTAATTTTGTTGTTGTTGCAGGATATTATTGGTTGCTCTAGTTTCTTTCTTGGTTGATTCTGTGCCTTTGTTTTTCATTTTTTGAGTGTTCTTGATTGAAAGCGCTAGATTATGTAGCCTAATACCACTACTACTCACTCTAAATATTTTGTTTTATAGTTGATCATTTTTCAAACTACGTACCTATCTTGCAAGAGATGTAATATACCGCATGTCAAAAACAAAGACCATGATAGCTGTGCAAAACGTTACAAGTCCTAGCTTTTAGCCTTATACCTTCATTTGTAATTAGCACTAATTATTATGGTGACGTTACGGTTTTCTCTGATTACGTCGCGGGGAAAAATTGTTTATAGTTTGCTTTTCCAGGCAGTAATCGTGAGGCGAGGGTCTTTCTTTAGAGGACTTTTCTTTGAAGGGGGACTGTGTTGTTCATAACTAGCTAAATTAGTTGATAAATCATAAGCAAATAAACCTTAATAAGTTATATTATTAATTACAAATAAGAATTATGTACAAAATGAATGTGAAAGGTTCAAAATAGTTATATACAAAATAATAACGAAAATTTCAAACAATCATGTAAGTGTTCTCTAATACTAAAACAAATATATACAAAGTGAACTAAATGAAATGCTCGTTTAGTCGTTCTTTTGCGTTTACAACGATGGCAATCGGTTTGTTTCGGCTAGTGCTAGATTTAATAAAGAATGGATGTTACTATAGAATGACAATCAATGAAATTAAAAAATTAGCATTTCTCATAAAAATCAACGGTAATTTATTTCTACAGGCCTTAAACAAATGCTAGAATGCTTATGGAAGTAGTCTAATAACAGATCTCGTATTAATGCTGCTTACATCAATACACAAACAATTTTTAATAATCAACCTAAAGGATTTTATGTGTTCCTGTCACATATACCCCTCGCGGTCTGTATGATAATTCGTAACGCCGGCTCTTATAACCCGAGCAACGAGAGGCGGCGTTTACGAACGCTTTATGCGGGCCTGACAGATTCCGCGACGAAATGTAGACGGGCCTCGCATAATGTATGACGGTGATGTTCGGGATACTTCTGTTACCTTATCGTCCAAGTAACTGTTTAACTGAAGGATCATGATTAGCCTTCGGCGACGATGCCCGCCGCTGCCTAAGCAACAAAGCTCCGTCGACGACAGCGGAAAGGTTGAACGACTTCCAAGCGAAAACTAGGTTTGTCGGCTCGGATATATATTTTAAATCAAAGGTTGATTCATTAGGCCAGCCCCACCATGAGAGTTCTATTCGCAGTTTACGGCACCATGGTCGGACTTGGTGTAAGCCAGCGTGGCAACTGAAGTCCCCGGCTTCGCGATCAGACTTTACGGCTTCACGGTTGAAATGGTAGTACATCGAGGTTCCCGTCTCAATAGTTGGAGTGGAAGTATATCGCTTCGCGGTTGAAGGTAAAGCATTCTAGGGTCGCTCTTTATATACTAATTTAGGACGCGGTATCTTTATTTCACTAGCGTAACTTATTTGCTATTTCATTCTTGCGCTTTACGATAACTTATTGTAGCATGTTAATATTTAAAATGGTAACATCTTATTGCATATATGCAATTACTTGACTTATTTTAACTAAATAGATTATTTGTAGTTTATCTAATTCTAATTAGGCAAGCTACTGAATTTACTAACATTTATATATATATATATATATATATATATATATATATATATATAT
>JAHWXV010303854.1:0-13532 GCA_024586415.1 Phrixothrix hirtus | reverse complement strand
TTCTGTGCAGTAAGAATGACAAGTAATTCCTTGGCGGTACCTGATACCCAAATTTTCCAATTTACTACATAAAGTGGAATGGAAAACAGTATCAAAGGCTTTAGCAAGATCCAAAAATACTATTATTACCTTTTTATTGTTATCAAGATGTTGATAGATGTTTTATTAAATTAAATATTGGCGCATCAGTACTTGAGTTTTTCTAAAATCCATATTGTGATTTTAAAGGATATCCTATTTTTTCAAGAAAACCATTTAAACGGTGTATAATGTATTTCTCTATTACCTTCGATATGTTGCTCGTCAAGGAAATTCGTCTAGAATTATTCACTTTATGTTTATTACTGCCTTTATGACAAGGTAATATTACACTAACTTTTAATAAATTAAGAAATTTTCCGTTTGTAAAACACGTATTAATAATATGACAAAGAAGTTTTATTATGTATTTTGCTGTTTTCTTTAATGTTATATTAGATATTCCATCAATACCCCCCGAATTCGAATTTTTTAATGAACTAATATGATTTTCTATTTCACTTTCTGTAGATGGCGTTAGATAAATTGTGTTCGCATTGAAATAATCTGTATACTCCCTTTCCATAGGTTTTATTATGTTTTTAGTCATATCAACGGCTACATTTAGATAATAAATGCTAAAATATTCAGCTTCTTTAATACTTACGCGATTATTATTGTTATTTGAGGTATGGGAAATGAATGTTTTTTTGTAATACATGTAGCTTCATTAATTAAGTTCCAAGTTTTCTTAATGCAACAGTTAGATTTCTCAAACTAGATTTTGTAATAACTGTCTTTAACGATTTTTACCAATTTGATAAGATGGTTCCTATAATTTTTATAAATTTTGTCTAACATCTCATTCCTAGGATATCGTAACGTAGTACTAAATAAATTATCTCTAGTTCTTATTGATTTTAATAACCTGTTGGTCATCCAAGGTCAATTTATTTAAGAACAGTTCAAAAGTTGAATCAACTTCTAATAACTTTAATATATCTAAATAATCAATTAATTTATTATAATCAATAGCATTTACAATATTGTTTAGAGCTGTTGTTTAAATTTTTTTATTACTAATGTTTAAAACTACAGGATAGTGATCAGTAGTGATCAAGTATATAACCATAACAACTTTCTATGGTGATATTATTTGAGGCCCTTACAAAAATATGATCAATACATGAATTAGACATTCGCATTTTTCTGATATATCCATTTATAAGAGATACATAATCAAATTCTGCTAATAAATTTAAATACTCGTAAATTTTCCTTATTAAGTAAATTTATGTTTATATCTCCAGTTAGTACAGTATGGCTATTAATTTATAGTACTGAACATTTCAAACCTTTTTTCACATAAATTAGTATGTAATAATAAATTAACCCTTAAATCTTAGCTTGAATAACTTGAATAGCTTGAATAACATGTTCTAAGAGCCCTCCATTAGTTAGACTCAGAGTTCGTATCGTTCTTGCATATTTGTGGCCATATTTGAAAAATACAGACTATTGCATCTGTCGTATCGCGTCTGTAATTTTCTCTTGTAACTGTTGTATTTTTAACGGAAGGTTATCTCGGAAAACCCATAGTTTTAGCACACCCCAAACAAATGCATCCAATAATGTTAAGTCCGGAGAGTGAGATGGAAAAGAAAAACGGCGAAATGTGAAATCGCATTGTTTCCAAACGGCGCCCGCAGAAAAGTTCGTATGGTCTGTGATGTGTGGCACGTTGACCCATCTTGCTGAAAAGCTAGCTACCGGAGGGTAAGTTTCTTGCTCTGACAAACCTCCTAAGATCATCTTCAAACGGTGTGAGAACTAAAGTAATATATCGCTCTTTATTAACAGTTGCTGGACGTCCGTTTTCATCAATGAAGTAAGGCCCAATAATTCCTCGTTCAGAAACTGCACACTAGACGGTCACTTTTTCACTATACAACGGTATTTCTTCCACTTCTTCTGGTCGTTGGAAACCTAAAAATCTATTACTACGCCTATTTACATGACCCGACAAATGAAAATGGCATTCGTCACTGTGCCAGATGTAACTGCTGAAACTGGGATTATCATATTGCAAAGCAAGGACTCTAGAACAGTATTCAAGTCTTGCGGCATAATCACCTATTCTCAATTGTTGAATCGTCTGATAACGTATGAACGGGTATTAAGTTGTTTCAATGTCTTCTGAAAAGTCCTCCTGTTCGTAGGCAATTTTGCAGCAGATCTCCGTTAACTACGACACGATGAGCCCATAATTTGATTGAATACGCGTTCATGATTTTCGTTGGTATCCACTGTTTTTTTCGTCCATCTTTACCTTCTCCTTGGTGTAGCACACTTCCAGTTCTTCTAATTTGATTATAATGTTCAGTACAATAGCATTACTTGGTGCCTATTTATTGAAATGCCCCGAAAATTGTTCGCAAACGAATTTAATGCCTCGACCATTTTGTCTACCTAATCCGTATGAGCGAAAATAGTGCTCAACTAAAAATACTTTTTCTTCACTAGATAACATTATTTACGAACTTGCAAACTTATTAGTACATTTAATCAAAACCAAACGTTAATGTTTATGTCAAAAAACACTGTCAATTGTTAGAGGTTTGAACAAAAATAGGCCTACTGTTTCAATACTATAAATTAACAGCCATATTGTATTTTTAACGAGCCATTATAGTTTTTGCTAAGTATTGACCTAAGCCCAAGCAAAAAATCATTAACTTCAGAAGAAGGTAGCCGATTTACAGTTAAAACACTAAAAGATGTACTATCTTTAAGGCATTTTAAATGCATAAAGGAAACATTAGCAACTGTCATAATTATTTCAGGCTTAAATTGAATGTTATTTTTAATTAAGGCTACCACCCCATCATTTTGATTAAACTTACCATAGTTATACAAGGTAGTGTAATTTTCAATTGTATATTTAAAGAGTTCTTCTTGTATATTTCAGGTTTCACTAAGTATAATTATATCATATTCAAAATGTGTAGCATCTAGTAAAATTAAATAGTCATCAAAATCTTTGTTTATATCTCTTATGTAAAGTTGTAATCATTATTTTATTTTTATTAAATATCCATCTATTAAAAACCAATGGATGGCTCTGTCAGTTTTTCTCATAAGGCACTTACGCAGGTTGTGTGTTTAAAGTGAGCTTCTATTTCCAGTCAGCGTGTCTAGTAATCCAGCAATGATGAGCCCCAAATAGGGCGAAACCATTGGTCTGCGGGTGCTGCGACTCGTTGATTGAAAATACAAGCATTTATATTTTTATCTACTAAGTTAGGTTATACAAAAATGTTTGACGAGAAACCTTGGAACTTTTAATTTTATTTATACTCCGATGCTAGTTTTCTTGGCTTTACACTTGTGCCAAAATTTAAAAATTCGCGCTGTTCATAGGAGAAATCTTCATTATTTGATTTCTTGTTTGTTCCGAATGCCGGCTGCTATCACCATTACCGCATTTTAAAACAGCAACATTACTCTATAAAGTTTTCAATTCGTTTCCGAAATGTATGTCGACTTTTTGTTTCGAAAAGTCATTGACTCAGCATTGTTTTGCTTCTATACCTTTATGTTGGTACGGTATGTGTTGACGTTTCTTTCTTTAACTAGTAATCTTAACAAAAGATATTTCTGCACGGTTAATTTTGCTTCAAGTTGACGAAAAGGAGCAACACAGTCAGGGTATTCCTTTACTTATTTCCTTAGAAATAATTATCATTTCCTTAATTTCGAATCACGGCTTGCTGAAATCGTTATTACTGCATGAATTAATTTAGGTACTTCTGCTTGATTTTCAGACTCATATTCATTTGTGAGGCAGACTCAATTCAAGAAGATTTTCTGTTTTATAAGGAGGCTTGTATATTTGATTACTTTGATACTATTCATTTGAAGACATTCCGTATATCATATCATTTTCGAATACTATTATAATTTAAATGTATACTCAGTGACATAGAAATTGTAACACCAAGAAGAGGTTGGAATTTCCGGATGAAATTTGGCAGGAATATTCACCTATGTTATAGTAATAAATGATCAAACTTTGGGCGGAAAATCTTTATTAGTTAAACAAAATTTTATAATAATTGCTTATAATGTGTGGTGCGGCCTCTCCGATTTACAAGTTCATTTACACGCCGAGGCATTGATTGAATAAAGTGGCTTATCTCGTCTTGAGATATTGCCTTCCATGCAAGTTGCACCTCATGCCTCAAGGCCTCCAAAGTCAAAGGATGACGATGCAAATTTCGCAACCTTTTACTCATTATATTCCATACATGTTCAATGGGAGAAAGATCTGGAAATCTTGGAGGCCAGGGCAAAAGATAAATCTGGGCCTACTGAAAAAAGTTCAAGGAAAACCTTGCTACATGTGGACGTGCATTATCTTGCTGACATAATGGATCTTCGAGCTCTTGTAAGTATTGCAGAAGATGTGTTCCAACAATCTCCATAGTATACCGTCGTGATGTCATATTGCTTCGAATGAACACCAAGGGAGACCTGCTGCCATAAGTAATCGCACCCCAAACCATAACACCTACAGTGCAGTGTACGTACCTCTCAACTGCAAATCGAAGATTCTGTCGTTCACCCCGTCTTCTTCTGAGTCTCATACGATTGTCGTACAGTCCTAAATAAAATCTAGATTCATCACTAAAGACAACACGACGCCGTTCAAGATTCCAATGAGATAGTTCACTACACCATTGTAACCGTTGCTGATAATGTTCTGCAGTCATAGGAAGCACAAGTTGCGGACGATCTGGTGTTAACCCAAAACTTCAGATTCGGTGATAAACTATTCTAAGGGTTACAAGGCGACCTTCTTCACCAAACCAATTACCCGAGTAGAGGAGAATCGTTCTCTAAATGCCAGTTATCTTAAGCGACGATCTTGACGTTCATTCGTCCTTTTTCAATTCAAATGAAAAACCAGCTTTTCGCAAACCAATAATTCAACCTGTGTCAAATTCTCTTAATTGGCGGAATTCCTCGTTGTCGTACTCTAGCCATGATCAAACAAACAAAACACGTTAACAAAAGAACAACAACCAAAATAATGTTAATTAACAATGGAAAAGAACAACAAATCGTACGAAAAACATAGACCGAAAAAGTTAGCAAAAAATTATAACAACTGTCAAATGTGACGTTATCACATTATCACTTGGTCTCAAAAATTAACCAATTATTATTTAATGTCAGCCCAACAGATCTACCAACTTCTACTCCTTCTTGGGCATTCATCTCTTATAGACTTAAGAATTCCTGAGATATTTTAGAACATTTTTATTTATTTTACGTTGATACTTCATCGCAATATTTTGTGCAGAATGCAGTTACTAATTCAAAACGAACGGACAGCTTTCAACTAATAAGATCGCATAAGTAAAGTTCCAGAAAATGTGACACTTTAGTTAAAGGTCGGACAAATACGTTGGGATCGTATGTATGTTGAGAAAATAGGAACGCTTTAACCATTGGTTAAACAATTTTTAAAACTTGCTACCATGTTTTCGGCGTGCAGTTTGACAACGCAGTTTAATGCCGTGGTGCATTATCCCTTGAGGCAAGAGCAGAAGTGATGTATTAACTTCAGTTATAACAGCATGTGTGAGATTTAAGTAGAAGCATATTTGTCGTAATCACCAATACAGATCAATGTATAAATCAGGTAGCCTTCCTTTTACTGTTTTATTTTGAATCAAACTGTTTGATTTAATTATCCCATAGCGGTAGTTCATGTCGGACAATTACTAGTACTAGAAAATCTAGTCAAAACGGAACCATCATCCGAAATACCTGATGTTACACTTATCGATTTTCCGTGTAAGTTACTTCCACTTATTCGTATTTTATTGAACGACCGAACTTTTAATGTACCTAATGGAAGTTTAGCGAACAAATTGAGCTAGCGATCGTGTTTAAATTCAGTAAGCACGGTAATTTGTTGCGTTGTCGCTAAATTTTGTGGAGGTTTCCAAAGTTTATTGTTTATAAATATTTTGTTCACAAAGCATAGACACAAGTGCTCTATTTGTCGCGCATATTAAACTACGAGTAATTTGTTTAACAAGCATATACATATATATTTTTAATTGTTTAACTTTTATATTTCCAAATTTGGAACCTTTAAGTAAACTGTTAGTCAATTTTAAATCGTTGGATCCATGATCGAATTTTTATTTTATCTTAATTTAAATATGGGGTTTCGTGTATATTTTCTAAATTGATTTTATTGCACTACAGCGACCTTTATTATATTTCTTTGTTTAATTTATATCTATTAGTTTTAAGCTAAGTTTATTTACAGCTACGAGGTAAGACACTCCTATAATCAGAAAATTCGGGGATTAATTACACTGCTTAATGGCTTAGCTTTATAACCATAAGTATTTTAATATCCCTAATGATTTTTAACTCTGGCCTCAACCACAAAGTTTCGCATAGTTATCTATTAATCATCATTAGGTGACGTGCGGAGCCCAAACAGTATTCTAAAATCCCTAAAAATCGTACATTAGAATTTACAGAATTCTCAATTAATGTTTTCGAGGAATGCCTATTTCGTCTAAGAAGACCACTTTTCCATTTTAAATACGTCGTTTATAAATTTGTCGTTTGTTACAGTTGGTGTTTATTGTAAATGAGGATTGATCTCATTTCATTTCATTTGTATTGAAGACTTCAGTTGGAGGATTTAATGTCATTTGTTTTGTAAATTAATTGCATTTCCACGAGCATGCAAACAGTATTTTTCATATTTTGGTTCTTGCATTTCCACGAGCATGCAAATAGTATTTTTCATATTTTGGTTCTTTTAAAACCATTTTTAATTGAACGTTTTCGTTCAGAAAAAATTGTCTAGACCAATAAGAACACTTTCAAAGATGTCACAGCTATAATAAGTTATTACATGTGATATATATTGTTGGGACGCTCCCCCATCGCGCTTGAGAAGGCGTCGGAGTAAGACGCGTCTAATTTTGAGGTTAGATCGGGAATGAATAGAGTGTTCCGAGTATCTGGTGTAGTGAAGAAAAGTTCAAAAACAACATAGCAACAGATTCCGATTCCTATTGGTTCCACACACAAAACAGCAACAACAGGCCGGCTCCGTACACCCGGCATAGAACGCGGAAAGAGTAAGTTCCACAATCTTATATTAACAAACGAAATGATTTGGATCACCGACAAACAGTTACGTACTGACTACGAGCACTAACTCTCATACGAGCAAGCCTCACACTTCGTTCGAGAGAAAGTCTAAATGTCGACAGCAAATTTAATCAAACCTCCAAAGCTAAAGTTAACAACAATGGATAGCTCTGAAGTGACAGGGAAAAAATTGAATTATCTAAAAAGGAACTAGAGTTCTATAAAGAAGTCCTATATAAGGTACAAGCAGCCACCAAGAGGTTAACGGAAGCAATAATCAAAATGGAAAATTTCAAAATTAACGTAGATTATTTCAACGACCGACAACCCAAAAGGAAAAAGACCGAAGAAGAAGCGTAAGCTGAAAATGAAATCGTAGAAACAACTCTATCAGTCATGGAGTACGAACAAATAACCAGTCAAGTTGTCGAAGATACTCAAAGGAAAACTTTCCACCCCTAAAAGTTCCAACGAGGAAATCTCCTCCGACAACTATGTCACAGGAGCCAAAGATAAGAAGACCCCACTCACCGTCCTAAGAAATAAGGGCTCACACGCTCAAATAAAGTTAGTGGCGGAGGAAAATAATGTAGCCGTCATCAAAGCTCTGAACACTCCAGAGAGGATAAAAATGTTTACTGACACCCTAAAGGAGTTTCGTTTATTAAGACGAATCCTAGACGAGATGGTTGAGCCTTGCCACACCTTCCAACTCCCAGAGGAGAAGAAGTTGAAGATGGTTATCCGAAGGATACCAGAAGGCATAACTGAAGAAGAAGTCCTCCACGAGCTAAAGTATAGAGAGTAAGAAGTCAATTCAGCCAAACGACTTGGAAACAAGCATCGAAAAATACACCTAGTGTTATTAAATTGCCCAAAATCAGACAAAGGGAAAAAGATTTTCGATTTAAAGGACATACTACAAATCCGAGTTACCTTTGAGGCTAACAGACGTCCAACACGCAGCACCCAATGTTAGAGGTGTGAATTACTCGGACACGTCTCGTATAGATGCACTACAACATTCAAATGGTTAAAGTGCGCAAAAGAGTACCCAACATTTAAGTGCGAGTTGAGTTCAAACTCGGTAACAGAATGCTGCAACTGTGGGAGGCAGCACCCTGCCAATTTCAAACAATGTCATCAGAATCCAGAATTTCAAAAATGAAAGAAAATGGAATTCATATCAAACAAAATTAAACAGTCCGAAGTCAAACCAGGCATAACTTACGCGGGGAGAGTGTCATCAAGATAAGTAGACTCGTCAGTGAGTAATGAAGTTCTACCACTAAAAATGATGGAGATACCAATAAAAGTCCTAACAAAGATGATTCGATCGATCATTACCCAGATAATCAAAAACCAAGAGCCACAATGATTAAATACGTTATTTGGAATGAAAATGGAATCCCTAAGAAAAGGGAAGAATTAAAGTATTTCCTCAAACAACAAGAGATCCCTATTGTTCCATTACGGAGACTCAGTTTAGCAACGGCGACAAATTCTGGCTAAACTGTTACAACATTATTCGATCCGAAAGGTAAGGAAGTAGAGGCGGTGGAGTAGCTATTGCAATTCACAAGACTATATGTGCAAAACCACTTTCCGCAATAATTAACAAAGAAAAATCTAAACTGGAGGCAGTTGGAGCAATAAGCAAAATCATCGACAAAGAAATAAATCTCATTACGGTCTATAACCCTCCAAGTAACATGCTTACAGGTGATGACATGACGGAAATAACAAGATTCCGGCCCCCGCTAATAGCGAGAGACTGGAACGCCAAGAACATATGCTGGGATTGCAGATCCACTACCAAAAATGAAAAGTGCTACAAAAATTCGCAGCTCAAAACATAAATACTACAATTATCGCCCCAAGCGACGCTACAACAATCCCAGTAGGAAAAACACGTGACATCTTAGACATCGGCCTCACGCATTAGATAAAGTGGAAATTGACGGCGAAAATAAACCACGCCCTGAGCTCCGAGCACTTCCCGGTTACAATCGAATCGTCAGGAAGCTTCGAAAAAGAAAAAGGAACTACAACGACAAAAGACTAAGAACCAACTGGTTTAAGTTTTCCTACAACATGTAAGCATACGAACTGCACAGTGAGATACGGAATAAAAATTAAATAGAAGAAACATTGTAGAAACTTATAACCTCCATTCAGACGGTACTAAGAAGAAGCCACAAAGTAATAAAAAGCACTCAACTAAACTAATGGGGTCTAAATGCTGGCAAAAAAGCAATTATAAAGGAAAAGAACAGTTAAAAACCGATGGGCAAGATTTAGAAACCCGCAAGACAAAGTTCTTCTGGCGAGAAGACAAAAAGAAGTTGACAAGATCATAGCAAACAGAAAGAAGGAAAGCTGGGATACATTCCTAGGTGAAATGGAGGAAGAGGGACGCCACCACTTGTGGGAGCTCCTCAAAAAATTAAATCCGAAAAAGACCCGAACTCCCCGATAGAGTACGAGGGAAAGAGATACTATTCCGATGAGGAAACTGCCGACGCTATCAGTCGACACCTGGAAAGCCAGTTCAAAAATAAATTCAAATCCTCGTCTAAAAACATAGAGAACCTAGCAAACAAAGTAGCAGACCTTATTCCATTCATTAAAGCAAATTAGGTAGTATAAAGCTCCAGGTTCACACGGGATTCCGATGAGGGCCCTAAAGGTTCTTCAATAAATAGCACTAAACGATCTGGTACGCGCCCTAAATGCAATTTACAGAATTGGGCATTATCCAAAAGAGTGGAAAAAATCCATAATGGTTGCAATCCCTAAGAAGGATAAGAACCCGGCACTTCCGGAGAATAGAAGACCTATAAGCCTTATAAACGGAATGGCAAACATTGTGGAGTACTTTGCATACAAAAAATTGCAGCAATACATGGAAGCAGACAGCCAATTCGGCTTCAGAAAAAAACTTGCAGTAGTAAAGCAAGCCGCCAATATGATCCTGCATATAAGTAAAGCAAAAGAAAACCACAAGGCCCCATACGTAGGGTTATTCGACATCGAAAAAACATACGATAAGACTTGGAAGGATGGGGTGCTTCTGAAAATGGCAAGAAGCAAGATCTCTCAAGATACTCTAAAATTTACACATTCATTTTTACAAGGCAGATCGTACCAAATAAGAGTGGGTGGAGCTATCTCCATTTCGAGAACCGTTGAAGAAGGGTTACCCAGGGACCTCCCCTATCACCCCTGCTGTTTAACATCTTAATAAACGACATACCACAAGTTGCAAAAGAGAAAGTGATCAAAATATTCCAATATGCAGACGATACCGCCATATTAACAACCCATCACCAAAACCCAGCGGCAAGAGCCAAATAGGTCCGAGTGTGCAAAGTCATAAAGAAATTCCTGAAAGTATGGAGAATAGGTCTTAACCAAGAAAAAACTGAAATAATTAAGTTTACAAATAAAAGACGAAGATTCAACCGTGTAGGGGAACACCGCATCAAAAAACTAGGAACCTATTTAGGCATAAAACTTGACTCAAATCTGAGATTGGGACACCACACCAAAATGACAAAAAAGAGCGCATTGAAACTATATAGGATAATAGGATCAAAGAGCAAGTTGAAACTAGAAACAAAATTAAAAATAGTTACACAGTGTTGATCTCATCGTTAACATACGGAGAAGATTTGTGGGCAAACAAGCCACAAGCCACAATACAAATTATAACTACAACTCAGAACTGGTTACTAAGAATGGTAACTAACGCTCCCTACTACGTTATAAATGAAGACATTAGAGCGCAATTAAGACAGTTCAAAAGTAAGAAGGAAGTCCATGCTAGAGAGGCTAGCAAAGCACCCCTCCAACAACATAAGAGCATTGGCGCGTCAAATGGACGCCTAGGCCAAACCCAAGCCACCCTTCGCTTCCGCTAAGAAGAGGGTGCTAGCAAAGAACTCATGTGTAGGTCCGGAGAGGCCCTGAACATGAAAAGAAAGGAAGTTAAAAAAAGTATTGTTGGATTAAAACACAAACACATATGTTAAAAGTCTTCTTAAATCTATTGCTTCTGTTGAGAGTTTGATTCTGTTTTTATGTTTTATATATAATTAGTTAGATGTAGGTTAATGCATGTGGTGTTTTGTTTGCATGATTTTTGTTCGCATGATTTTTGTTCTTTTTAATTAGGTTTAAGTTAATGAGAATTTTTTATAGTTCTGATTTAATAAAGCTTATAGTAGGGAAGCACTCCTTTATTAATAAAATTATAGTTCTACAAAACTAATTTTTATATACCCTTCATCCTCTCCTCCTTAACAAGTCATGTAATCCTTGCAACATAAAGTTGCTTTCCTAATTTGCAAATTTTTTTCGCTTACAATTTATAATTTATTTTACTAAATGCGGATTTGCTAGGTTAATAGCGTCTATTCAAATATTAACTTAATCAATATTAATTATTAAATTGATTTATACCAATTATTATTGCTTGAAATTAATTTTTATAAGGTCCTTCTAATATTTAAGGTATTAGGTTGCACGCCTATTTCTTAATAATTAAGTTATATGGAATTTAAACTAAACCGAGACTAAATGATTGATTTATTTTAATAACATTCTTATTATGAATTATATAATTGATGGATTATAAGTCCTTACTATTTAATTTAAAAATAAATTAATTTTTAAGCAGTTTCATGCACCTAAATGACTTCGAAAGTTTTAAAATAAGAGGGAGTGTCAGTTGTAAAAACCATTAACGCACTTCTGTATAGACGATTGAACTAATCACATGGGCCAATTATTTTCTATTTAATTTTAATTTTCGTAACCATACGATATGAAACTTAAAATTAAATTAATTTATATTAAAATTGTTATTACTGATTATTATAGTTTCGTTTATGTTATTATTAATTCTTTCGTTTCGGCATGATAAGAAGGAAAAGTGGTTTTAAAAGTTGATATGTTCTTGGGGTTAAGTTGCTTGGTTCATTGTTTTATATCCAATGAGATATTAACGACAAATTGAGAATTTGATTAACGAAACTTAAGTTAGTATAAACATTTATTTATTTCTTTGTTTGATGGATTTAAGTATTCAACATGGCGTAACGATACATAGAAACTTTTCTACGGCAAATTGAGAATTTGATTAACGAAACTCAAGTAAGTATAAACATTTATTTATTTCTTTGTTTGATGGATTTAAGTATTCAACATGGCGTAGCGATACATAGAAACTTTTCTGTACGCTTCTGCACAATGTCTTAGACATTGCTGCACTATTAAAAGTTCGAAAAATTCTTTAAATCTAGGATGGAATACAGAATCTTGCATGTCTCCCAGAAAATAACAGCGCCCATATTATTTATCATGTTTAGAGTTTTTTCTGCTCTCCAGAATTGGGGTGGGATATAGATTATTAGAAATTATATATTTTCTTACACTTTTGACACTAAATTACATCAACAGAATTATTATTATTACTCAGAGTTGATATTTAAATTTTCTTATTTGAGATAGATCAATAGATCTAGTTAAACTATTATTTATTGTCTTTGGCACGATTAAATTTATTGTCAATCGTACAGATTGAAATTAACTTTGTATAGCTTGAAAATTCATCCTACGTAATAAATTCTTATCAATATAAGATTACTTCTGTATCCAAAGAAAATGGGTTCACCAGTTTATCAAATCTTATTCAATTTTTGTGTATTAGTGTATATAGATTTCCCAATTTAATTCATTTGGGCATTGTTTAATACATTTCTTTACGTTTACTATTGTGGAGACTGTTTAGGTTGTTACAGCTTCTAACTATTCAACTTCTAGGTTCCTAGCAGATGCAACTACAGAAGATCATAGGGGGCAATGCTTAATTGGATTGGTATTAATAATGTTTTTTTATATCATAGTAGGTACACTTATTTGGATTGTTGAGTTGTATTCATAAAATCATGTTTAAAAAGACTCTTAACTACCATCCCCGTGTAAGTTAAAATTCAAATTATACGAATTGATACAAAGCTTTATCTTCCTATAGTGCTTACTGCCGAACCAGAAGATGTAATTTGTGTTCTACGGCATTTCACCATTTATTTTTATTTAATATCTATCTTATCAACTATATTAATACATTTGGCGTCCAAAAACATAAATTACAACCTCTGTTCCATATTAACTTCCACTTCTGAGATAATCTCTAGCAGAGCTAGTCGGCTTAACAGACTTAAGGCTCTGTGGTACCAAATTTTTATGTGTTTATATCAATTCCAAAAGTTGTATATTAGTTTTAGGCACTTACTAGAACCCCCAAAAAATATGCAAAT
>JAHWXV010303852.1:0-15504 GCA_024586415.1 Phrixothrix hirtus | reverse complement strand
CGCACTTAGTTGAAATGTTACATTACTATTTTTATTTTACAACCAAATTTATGGATTTCACAACGAAATACCCAACAATTCACAGGCGTAAATTAATTAATTCAATTTGACATATTGAAATTCAATAAAATACGAAAGATTAAAAAAGAACGTTTCAACCTCTCACAATTTGAAATTCGTTATTGCATTTTTATGTATTTTTACATTTAAAATTAAAATTTTGCCGTCTAAAAGTATGTATCGCTCCAAAGTCGTCTCATTTTATCTTTGAATAAATTTGTAGTTCATTGCATTAAACACTGGGTACAATCCGGCATTCTGCTGTTCGGCACATGTTGTAATCCGGCATTAATCGAATCGCTCGCGATTGGATTGTTTCGGATGCATTTCGATCCTCACTAGTAGGCTGCTCACATTTTTAGTCCGCTGTGTGTACTTTCACTATACAGCAAAAACTAAAGATAATTAAGCGTCCCGAAAAAGGCGAAAACCGAAACTTCATAAATCGTGATTTCAATATTGGTTCTTCAACAATTTATGATATAAAAAACATCTATAACGGGAAAAATTACGGAAGAATATTGAAGAAACCTAAACTTAAAATTCTTGATAATGCCTTGTACACTTGATTTAGTGCGAAAATATCACGGAAAACCTGTGCCAAAGCAAAACAGTTTCATCGTGATCTAAATATACAGAATGTTCGCTGTGCCAAAGCAAAACAGTTTCATCGTGATCTAAATATACGTTCGCTTTATAACGTTTTTGTTTATTGTCGAAATTCAAATATTCAAACAATAATAGAAATTACATCTATGAAGTTTCAAAATTCAACATATGCTCCAGCATTTTGTACACTCTTCTGTAACTTTTTTGCTGTCATCAATTGCTGCTTGTAACATGCGTGCTGGTACATTACCAATAACTTCTGTAATTGTTTCTTCAAGTGCGTCAATGTATTGGAGTTTTGTTCTGTAAACCTCTTCCTTTACCCACCCCCCCACAAAATAAATCGCAAGGAGTGAAATCTGGACTGCAGGCCGGCCAGTCATACGTTCCACGCCTTCCGATCCACCTTCCAGTGAAATTCTCGTGGAGCCATTGTCTAACATTATTAGCGTAATGTGGAGGAGCTCCGTTTTGTTTGAAATGAAGGTTGAGCATATACTATTCAGATACCACTGGCCATACTTGGTTATTCAACATATCTAAATATCGTTCAGCGCTCATTGTGCTGCGCAGGATAAAGGGCTCAAGAATTCTGAAAGGCGTCGTGTCGCACCACACTGTAACTTTATCGCACCCCTACGCCTTTTTAACGCAGCTATGTGGATTCTATTCAGCCTGACTGTTATGTCTGTTGACAATCCCCACCACACGGAAAACAGATTCATCACTCCAAATAATATTGTAAAACAGTTCAGGCTAATCCTCCTCCCAAGACAACATTATCTCTAAAAATTGCATTCGTCGGTCACAGTCTTCTGGGTTAATTTCCTGAACATAATTTTGTTTCCACGGTTTAAAATTCACAGATTTTGTGAAACTTCTGCTAAAGATTTCATTGACCGCTATAATATTTTCAGCACTCCAGGATGTTGAAAGGCGTCCTGATTAACGAGTATCTTAACAGAACCATTGGTCATCAATGTATGATGACAATTTTTATTTATTTTGGGATTCAGTGTCGCATGAATGCCATTTTGCCTTCTTCACCAACGTTGTACCATGATAACTGACTATCATACCTCATACCTGAAAGCTATTCGAGCTTTGTCTTCCATATTCAAAACCAGAGGCACCTTCCACCTGTAATATAGAAAAATAACAGAATCAGAAAAATAAGGAGACCTCATATTCTATTGTTGTTTGAATATTTGAATTTCGACAATAAACAAAAAAGTTATACAGCATTGAAATACGGAGTTACATTATCATACATCCTGTATTTTCCGATGGTTGGCTTCAGAAATTTAAAACTCGACACAGAATCCGAAAGTTGAATGTAGCCGAAGAGAACAGATCAGCGGATGAAAATGGTTGTCAAGTTTACATTGCCGATGAAACAGCCCTTCTATAGCGTTGTTTACCAACATCTACTCTGGCTGGTGGGAATGAAAACTGTACTAAAGGATTCAAGAAAAATAAAGACAGATTAACTGTTTTGTTGTGCGCAAATGCTTCTGGCGACAATTAGCTATCGCCTGTAATGATTGGTAAATATAGAAAACCTTGTCTGTGCATCACGATGCCCATAGAAATGCATGGATGTCAGCAGATTTGTTTAAACACTAAGTTTTCCATAATTTTATACCAGAAATTAAGGAAAACTTTAAGAATAGCGGACTGCTAGAAAATAGAAGAGCTCTTTTGTTGTTAAACAACTGTACCGCTCATCCTCCTGCTTCTGATTTGGTTTCCAGCAATATTTGTGCAGACTACCCATTACCACACGTTACTTCCTTGATTCAGCCGATGGATCAAGGTGCGATACAAAATTTCAGGTGTTCTCTGGAAGATTTTTTGTGCAAGGCTTTTTGTCCTATGATTGTGATGTAATAGACTTTCAAAAACATTTTAATGTCAAAGATGCATATTTTGCAATTGCGTTAACATAGGATCAGGTTTAGAAAGCAACTACAGCGGTGTTGGCACAAATTTAGTCTAATAATAAAGATGAGGATAAAAATTCAAAGGTTACCAGTCATGGTCAAAATATGGTGCTACATTTGGTAGAAGTTGCGCCAAATAGCCATTTTACAGATATATCGCGTGAGGAAGTCACATACTGAGTTACAGTCGACAAAATTGGGTCAGTGGTTCAAGAGATAAGTGACAAACAGATTATACAAAGTGAACTCACAAGATGCTCAGGTTCAGGAGGTAGAGTCTGATGAAGGAGGAGCCATGGCAGATGAAATCAGGTTTCTGATGCATTAAATACACTTACAATATCTGGTAGAAGTTGCGCCAAGCAACCATTTCTCTGATACATCGCGTGAGGAAGTCACAGACTGAGTTACAATGGACAAAATTGGGTCAGTGGTTCAAGACCTAAGTGAACGTGAACTCACAAGATGCTCAGGTTCAGTAGAATCTGATGAAGGAGCCGTGGCAGATAGAATCAAGTTTCTGATGCATTAAATACATTTATAATATTTGCCGAATCCACTAACAGCTACAACTCTGCAGAACTCCTAAATTTATGTATAATTCGTAGCGACTGAGTCATTAAATAAACGTGATAGCAGACACTTTTTTAAACAGTAACACCCATGTGCATTTTTTTGTAGTAGACATATATCTTGTTTTATTATATTGTATTAGTTTTTATTAATACAAGAATATTCGATTAAATAAATATTCAATGTTTGAATTTAATTTTTATCTAGAGTAACGTATCTTTAATATTTCCGTTAAATCCAAATAGTGAAGTTCGATAATCCGGTACAGCCTTGATCCCAAACGTGTCGAATTAAAAGATTCTACTATTACTAGCGATATAAAAAGGCGTCTTTGATAATAATAACGAACTTACCTGCGCTTGTCGCAATCATATTCACTTCGAACTGCACCTTAGAACTAATAACCAATCGCCATTTATTATTCATATTAAATATGTTATATTGAAATTTCCGGACTACGTGCAATTATTTTATGAAGACGTATTAATTTGTGAACTAGAAAAATCGAACAGCAATATTGTTTTACATCATAATTATTTACAATAATACAATATTCTACAGGTTTTTTCTTATGTCATTTTGTATGACAATTTTTCGCCATTTGATTTTAAGTATAAATTAGTTTTGGCAATTCTATTAACAGCTTTGTTCATAATTGTGCATTTTCAACAAATTCTACAAGTCTTCGTCAGACATCGTCGAAATATTAATCCAGCTTCTACTTGTGTTTACAATTTGTTATTCCACTTCACCTTTAATACCTTATTAACTTATCTACTTTACAAAAAGCGTCAAGGTTACTCCAATTAACTTTTAGTTTTTACGGTGTATCCCAACACATTTAATAATAACCTGGATGCACAGATATCTTGCTAAGAGCGCCTCTATGACAGTAAGTAATGAGAAATGTTTGTACATAAAGGTACTTGTTTACTCAAATTCCACAATTAAAGTATATTCTGTATTATAAATAAATAAAGAACCAAAAACGAATAACAATAATAATTATAGGTGAAAATGCAAGGCACAGAACGAAACAATAGTAATTTAATAAATGCAAAAGTAATCACAATAATCAATTGACAATTGAAACACTACAAAGTGTTACTTGAAAGATGAGTGCAAGCAATTACAAGGTAGATCTGTTACTGTAGTACTCGGAGGTAATAATGTGAAGTGATCAGAAATAATACTGTTTTTAGAAATTGCTTAAAATTCATTTACATACCAGAATTACAAACCGAGGAAATTATTTGACGGTTGATTATCACTTGAAGCATTTATCTATTTCTTATTTTAATTGAAAATAGTACTTTAAACTGTAAGCAAGAATGAAATATATGAAAATTTTAATTTGAATCTATTTTGAACCACAATTTCTGTTTTATTATATTTTTCTAAAATTCTCTAAAGCGTACCCTAATTGCAATGTATCCGTTCATCAATAGCACTCAGGGTAAGCCATTCCCGCTTTTAGGCCAAGATAATGTGTTTTTGTTCTCTATGTAAAAGTTTTGATTCTGCATGTTTTCAAATAGTACTTTGACTAAATAGGATCTAAAATAGGATATGTGGAAATAATATAGCAATTATTGGATATAAAACTTCAAAGAAATATAATACGTTACGACGAGTCTTCAGGAAATGACAACGAAAGCGTTTCGAATATCATCTGTGTAAATTCAATTATACATGCAAAGTAGATGTTCTGTTATAATTAAATAAATGCCTTTCTTGGCTAACCAAAGCAAAAGATTTCAATAATAGTATATTGTGTCTCAAGGAGAGTGAATGGACATTTGTAGCCTTCAGCTGTTTGATGCACGAGCGAGCTAAGTGAAGAGAATGTGGCAGGAAGTTAAGATCTGAAAATGTCTTTCTGCCCAAGCGACACGCAATAGTTTTTTGTCTAACTTTTGATGCCTAAAAGTGGTCTAAACGCTTAACACGAACATAAAATTTTTAAAATAATACCATTGCAACCTAGTAGCATTGAAATTAGTTATACAAAATGTTAGCAGTTAGAAATTAAAATAATTATATTTCAATCTAGTAGCAGAACTATCATTATTTGACGTAAGAGGACAAAAAAGAAGCATTTCCTGCCCTCAAAGAATAACATTAATGAAACGCTTTCTGTTTAAGTAGGTGAAAAGATAATTTAAGCAAAATCTGATTACATGTGTTCAAATCAAAAAATTATAAATTCTAACTACGTAATTCAATTAATATGCTAACTTTTAAAATAAATCCCAACAGAAATGAACTAAATAATTAGCTTGGTTATAAATTTTTATGGCGAAAAGAAAAGGTTAGATCCCAAACTTGGAAAACCACCCCAATTTTGATAGCCAAAAATAATTATGGAGTCTTAAATAATATGCAGGTGTCGCATAGAAATTGTTGAGAAATAGAAATGCAATAGTAATTGTATTAGATGTTAAGATAGTTGCTATTCTTTATAGATCAAATAACGTAAATACGTTGCCACGTTGATAACAGAGGGAGATATCTCAATGAGCAGGCAACAGCAAGGTTGCCACAAATTAAAGACAGCATGATGTCTTAAAAACAATAACAGATGCACTTGGCATTAAATTTATTTACCCAAAGAGGACGAATTCACTTAATCAACGTGGATTAAAATAAAGCAAGATGGTTATGAATTCTTAGTAAATATTATATGAACTCACCCAGAAGGTAATCAATTGATTTCAAATAAAATAATCGAGATAACTTCTAAAGACCCACAAAGCCCCATAATTTTGTACGCTTAATTTCTAATCCGAACGACTTGACCGTGCTTCCACCTGGAAACGTTAACTGGCTCCTACGAACAAGGAAATCAAGAATGTAAAATTCAAAATTGAAAAAAATAAGGCCAAAGTAAGAAACCAGCTCATTTTAGATACCGTTCAATAAAATAATGAACAAATGCATTAGGAATGGTTCGCAAATTACGATACGTACAACGCGTTAATAAAAATTGGACTGGTTAAAATCCGTTCCGCTTTCACCGCAATGTAACCACAGGCCAGTCATTACAAATTTAAATACCCTAAACAGTTACTGCGTTCAAACACTCAAAAATAACTTAACATTGAAATTAAACTTTCAAAACTACAAATATACAGGTTGTTGCATAAAAATTAGTAATTACAATTGGAAATATAGTATAGATTTGTATAATTGAAAATAATTTTGTACACGTTCAGGTTTAAAGATAAACTACCAGCAACGTTGAGCGTTAGACTTTGTGGCAATGACACCATTACGAAGTGCCTGTGATTACTAAGATTTTTATTACAGTACAAATTTAGTAATTTTCATAAATTAAAACCTATAGGTAGATTCTAAATTTTGCTTTTTAATATTATTTATAATAGTTTAACTATCAAACCATTTTGCTTAATTTCTGTCAAGGCAGGACTAATTCTTTAATTTTGTCTTATTGCAAAATATGTATAAATGGAAAATATCCAGCTTGAGCATATTTGTACGGATCTGTCGTTTTTGATTAATCATTTTTCTGTTTATGAAAAATGTTGAAATAATTTCTGTGGTCATAACCATTTCTACATATCTCCGCCTTTGATTCGATTTAATAATTTAATTATCAATAGTTTAAATTTGTTAAGTTTAATTAAAGTCATAGTTAGTTGATCATAATTATGTAAATTATTTCTCCAACTGCAAACAATTCGACTACAATTTTCTTATTAAATCAAATTTCAATATATTCTGTAGTCCAGTATTTGCAGCTCTAAATGATTGCCAAAATTTATATATGGAAGTAAACCTTGCTAAAATTAAAAGTAAGTTCTAATTAGTAGAGAAAACTTTGCAAAAAAACAAAAATCGCAAACATTGTCAAAGGTTTTAAATAACAGAACAAGGAATGCCTGAACTAATTAACGAAAATAAACACAACGTTTTGAAGAAAATATATTTAGGTGTTGGCAGCAATTTCCAATGTAACGTTTGATATTAAAGTTTCGACATAAAAGTGCTTTTATATAAATAATTTAAAACAATCCACAAATTTAAGGCTCATTTTTTGTATACTGATGTATTAAATTTAATTGTTTACGCTTTATTGAATAAATTATTTAGTACATTATGTCCACCGTAGCCCATACTACAAATTAAACAATTTTTATGTGCGGAACCGTCTGCCCAGATGCTATTATCGTATTTTACTTAATCCTTTGTTCCATTTTGCGATGGTACCCGTTATACATATATTTCAAGTTTCAATAGAATATTCTTAGCCTCTGAGATGGTAGAAAGCTTGTTAGAAATGAGCTGTTATTAAATAGTAGATAATTGCACGATTTGTTCATTTTTACTCTTAAAAGCTTTGCTTTATTTAGCAGCAATGCAGTAGTATGGTTTCTTTGTGTTTAAGGGAAATCGGGGAAATTTTGCCCCTCTAACCTCAGAATTATTGTGCTCTAAGATCCAGTTACACCAAGCTGGATTACATTTAAGCCTATTTTTAAATTAAGTTAAATTATACAAATGCCTAAAATCAACAATTGTTGCTAAGAACAATAATTTTAATCTAGAATTAAATGTAATCCAGGTTGCAGCAATTGGCCCTAACACTTAAGTTATAAACTAGCCACAATTTTTACAACATATTATTGAACAGAAACTTGATTAGGAAACGTTTCATAATAGCTAAGCAATGAATATAATGTTATAAAAAAATAAAACATTTAAATACAGGGTGGACGTTATTGTTCAATCAAGATGATCGATGACGTCCAGAAAACCGCGCAAACTGTGAGTGTTTTCACTCACCATATATTACAGAAGATGCATTCAAGTTCCAAAATATCCTAATTTTTTCCTCGGGATTGCAAGCACATAAAAACGTGAGAGTTGTTTGAAAAGATGTAGCTATTCGTTAAGTTGGCTGGAGCCAAATGGAAGTACTGCGCGACTCAGGACGTCGTCGAGCAGCAAAAATGTTATGGATGCCAAAGCTGGCGACATTTAAGTTCAAATAAACAATGTGATATTATATTCCTCCACCTACGTAATATGATGTCTACCGAAAATCGTCGGCAATTGAGTAAGGCATGCGGTGATGGCGTCATGAGCGTGCATTCATGGAAGCGACAATTCTAAGAAAGACGAACTTCGTCTGAAAGGAAACCGAACTAGTTTCTGTCATGCACCAGCAGCTTGGACGACATGATTACGCGAGTGGAACAAATGGTTTTTGGACGCGATGATTGAACGCCAATACGGCTGTATACACAATCCGGCATAACAGTATGAAAATGCGGATACTTTCCACCGCGAATGCTGTTTGATGAAAACAATACTTCACATGTTACAGTGTCCCAAATCATAATATGTTATCACGTAACAACGGGATGAAGTGCCATTTTTTCTCATCAATTATCACAATTGATGATATATGCATTCCGTTGTTCAATCTTGAAATATATGGTGATAGTACCGCCAGTGCAAAGAAAATGATAACTATGTTGTAAGATAGCGAAGGCCTGATACTTACTCAATGCGTTCTCAAGGGTATCACAGAAACAGGTGCAACGTTTATTATTACGAAAGAAGCGTGTTTGCGCATTCCAAGAAAAACAGTCCGGAAATGATGCAGCTGCATTGTTTCACCAAGACAACTCTCTTGTTTCTCGGGTGGTCCGTGTTCACTACTTTAAAGTGATTTCTCACACATAACATACCTAATGATTTTTGGCTTTGTCAAACGCTGAAAGACACTGTCCGCAGTCGAATATTTTTAAACCTTAACAAAACGCTTGCAGCGGCGTTGCAATCGTTCTGTCAGTGGTGTAAAAAATATGCACGTATACATGGTGATTACGTTGAGAAATGCCTGCAGATTCAGATTTCTCAAAATAAATTAGGATACCTTAGAAATTGAATGCGTCTATTACAACGCAACCATACGTCTTTGTTCTTCCCAATTTCGTCACAATCTTGTTGAGATCCTTTTGTCAACCCCATCACATATTGTTTCCAGGTCTAACTTCTCTTCAATAGAAGAACTACTCTCAGAACAAAGTCCCTTTAGCCTCTTAAAAGTTTTTTAGATAACGACTTTTGATCTGGTGTTCTTTTTCTTCACTTTCCTACTTTTATCAGAAATAACAAATTTTCTATTCTTTTTCCTCAAAATCACTCTTATTAGTGTCAAACTCATTATCATTGAATGTTCTTTTGTCGTTCGGTCAGTTCTCTTTCTAATTTTAAATGTACAAGGCTGGAAAATTAGAAGAATTTCAGAAACAAATAATTCTGAAGAAAGGGCTGGTTCAAAGGTCTTAGGATTCCCCAATGAGGCTTCTGAATTTCCTTTTCGAAAGCCGCTTACCAATCTTTTCCAGCTAATCGCGATGTTTCATTAAAGTTATTGTCGATTTAATTTTTGTTTGCGAACTCGAAAGTGAGTTTGTGAAGTGTTGTGTCATAAAATACCTTTTTTAGTGACAAAATGCCATTCACCTTTCAGTTTTTTGTTGTTGAGTAACCGAAGATTTTATATCCATTCTGGTGACTAAATAATCTTGCTCCTTTCGTCTTGTTCTTAGAGAGACAGATGTAACACTGGTTTAAAGCAAGATTTATTCTTCAACATAATCTTCCCGCTTTGGTTCTCCATTCCCTTTTGTATATATCTAGAGAGTTTTTTCTTTGAACTATTTGTTTATATTTTCAGACGATCCGTCCAATATTTTCCATTTATTGCTTGACTGTATAGGAAACAATTGATTCTCAACATGACAATAATAAAAATCTAACGCTAGATATTTTGCAACTATTGCTTTCTACTGCTTAAACTAATGTCTTCTTCAAAGTAATTTGTACCGAATAAAGGAAAAATAGACCGAAATCAGATGATTTCACTTTTGTTAGCAGAATCACAAGAGCAAGTTTGTATAGTCGCTATCGCTATAGAACTACGAAACAATAATAAACCATAGGTTCGTTGACAACTTGACGAACTTACTTCTTATTCTATAAATAAGAACATAACAGTAATTAAATGCAATTTGAAGTTAACTATTTTAATAACAGAAAATGATAACAGTTATTGCATGGACAATGCAAAATAAAAAATTCTATAGTCATAATATTATATTGAACTGACAGTAAACACTGCTTAAAAAAGTTAGTTAAATAATAGAGTCAAAAATATAATTAAGCTGAGCAGGTACAAAAAAGTGTACGTCCAAAGCCACTAGAAATCCCCATTGTTTAAATATTGTGTCATTAAAACCGACAAAGACTAATTGAAATAATTTTCAAAAAATGCAAAATCATAATACCAGATAAAATGTCTACCAATTAGACGGGAAGAAATACAATCATTAAATTAAATATACAGGAACAAATCCTCCCAGTTACTATGTTTTCGAAAATTCTTGTCAAATAACACAGCTTTAATTAAACAAAACGCAAACAGAAAAATTTCTATAATTGCCTTGCAGCCCCTACAGCTTGATAACAAGTTGTTAAATAACAATTGTTGTATGGCAATTACAGAAATTATGAAACTTACTGAATGGTACAAAATTTCTAAGTTAATTGAATACAACTTGGAAAAAACTGTAACACTGTTAATTATTTGAATATGTTCTCTAGTCCATTGCTTGCAGCTCAAAATATATATCAAACACTAATTATAAAGTTAAAGGTTGGTAAAATAAAAAATAATTATTAATTGGTCTAAAACTTGCCTTCTCAATACACCAAAAGGCTAAAACGTTGTACAGTTTTTAAATTAACTCAATAACTGAACAAGAAATGCTTGAACTAATAAACTCAAATAAACTCGACGTTTCGAAGATGGATATTTTCAATTTCAAGCGAAAAGCTTTTCTAAAAGGCTCAAATTTCTAAAATTTCTACCCGTAGAACAGGGCTTAATTAAAAGACTTTTCGCCATTAAACGAGCTATGTATAGTAAGTACAGGGCATCTCGACCATTTTAAAAATATATAAGATCCAAGTGCCTAGGTCTAATTCTATTTATAAATCATCAGTATGGAACGCTTGTGGCGGTTTTAAAATGACCAAGCACTTCCTTATGATTCTGTAACACGGGATACAATTTCACATCAACTTCTGTTGTAATTCTTCAGATGTCTCTACTAGTTATTATTGTAAAATGTTTTACTGTGTTATAGAATGTTGTAATGTTGCTTTCTCATATTTAAACCATCAGAAGCGTTCCGTACTGATGACTAGTAAATAGACTGAAACCCAGATATATCAAATTTTAACGTTGTTAAAAGACCAAGTGCGTACTTAATGTAGATCATTTAATGGCAAAAACTATTTTAATAAGTCCTTTCTAGTGCTCGAATTTTTTGAATTAAATTGAATTTTATTAAACATTAACTACTAGTTAAGTTCCATAATAAAAGAAAATGCATTTAAATGTTATTTATACTAAACGGTATAGCGTTACTAACGGGTAAAAAACCAAATATTGGTAAATGTATTTGTGGTAAATTATTTCTTTGATTAAATGGTAAATATTTCAATTAAATATACCAGCACGTTACAGTTATAACTAATAAATCAAATTCGATTTTAAAAAACAATTTGTAACATTGTGCAGACGCTCAAAAATAAGTGTTACTTTATTCCGTAATTAGTGGTATGCTTAATACTAGAATATCATCACAATAATTTAAGAATGCGGATAACTATTTGGCGTAACCGTGAATCTTGTTGTATGGCGTCTCCAGCTCAAAACTTCTTAGTAGGGACCAAGAACAAAGTGTATTATAATATTTGGTTTAAATTGTATAGGAAAACCAGTTTAGCACTACTAATCACTTAAATGAGTTTTAGATAACATTCTACTGAATTTATGAAACTGCTTAAATTGTATGTCCGCACTTACGTACATCTTAAGCGAACATATCAGTTGATCACGTCCAGCAGACCTATCCATTATAAGCAGGTCTAATAACAAAAATCAATAGCTGTACGCCATCTAGCGACATAAAATCAGACCAATATGTAAATTATGGCATTCAGATACAAAAGATTATATTCACTACAATGAAGAATATTGACTATTGAATTTTAAAATATGTAAATTTTGAACTAAATTAAGAATAAAACTACTAAATATAAAATTTGACGGAGTTCCTAAAAAAATAAGTGGAATTCTTGTAAAAAGCGATTTTTCAATGTTTTTCTCTGCGTTTTATGTATCTTAGGTCGGTGACTCCGCGATGCCACTATAGCTTTTTCAGTTTTCCTTCATTTATTGCCATTAATGATTGTACAGAGCATGTATCATTTTCTGCACTTATCCTATCGTCTTTTATCATGATAAATGGGAGGCAATCTTCTCCTAAATATTTAAACCTCTGTTGAGAAGCATTTTACAGTCGTGTACAAATTGCGAATTAAACCAAAATAAAATAAATTTATATTAATTTGCTAAGAAACGTAGAAAACGGGCTTTCTTAATGGGATTTGTGGATGACACGACAGAAATAATATGAAATTTCTTGATAGATCACTTTATTTATTAATCGAATCGTTTTTCGTATATTTACTAGAAATGAATTTTGCTTTTTTAGCGAGCGCTAATCAAGCATCCATTATCTACTGCCTTTCACGATAAAAATTCCATTTCTTAAAATATACCAAATTTCGAAACTTTAATCAAGAGAAGATGAGAATAACTGATGTGGTTGTTTAAAGAGAGCAATTAATTGAACTTCGCAAGTTTTATTACCAATAAAAGCTCTTTGAATGACGAATACTAATCGTTAAATTAGATATAGATCAACCTTCTTTGCATATATCTCGTTTAGAAATGTAAACAGCTTTTCCAAACGTGAAACAGCCAATATTTTTCTACATTACCAAATATTATTTCGCATGAAAAACTGTAGTAAAAAATGCATAAAAGTTGTAAAGATAAACTTTGTTTCAACATTGAAATTTGGGGCGGAAAACCTTAAAAGTTAAAAATCGTGTTCGGAGACATTGTTAAGGATTTCAAACAGTTTCAGATAGGCCCTAAAATATCTGAGACATCAATCTAGAATTTTACGACAACTTACTTTCGTTTACACTTTTTATACTGCCATCTGAGATTAATTTTGTGTGTGTGGGTTTTGTAAGGGTATCTTCTTGTTAATATCACATTATCTATAATCTATGTTTATATCTAGAGGTTTAGTTGAGGAACAGGTGGACCATGGATCGATTCTTATCTAAAGCATTGTATTTTTTCTTTCTGATTGCTTACTTAAATGTGTTGACCTGTTTTATATACTTTAAATGTTGTAGCGTCAATTTCTTTTTATTTATCATATCCCTTTGTAAGAAAAAATTTAAGAAAGGATATTTCATATTGATGGAAATGAAATTTTGAGAATAAACTAGGACTAGCTCCAATGTATAGAAAATGTAAGGAAATAGAGTTGGATAGATTAGGTACTTCAACCTGAATTGGATTATTCAACGCAGATCTAAAAAAAGAAATATTGCAAATTGAACCCACGTCTTAGATTTAAAAAGCGAATAGACTTAAGATCACTGAAAATCTAACAAATGCTTTTATCTAAAGGTTGACTTTTTGATTTGATTCTAATACGGTAAAATACGAAAACTTTTGGATGACGCTCTCAATTTTCCCTTAAAATCTTGCTAAACTTCAGTGCCATTTTTTAGTCCATTCGAGTTACACACAATTATAAATGTAATTAAACAATTAAATTTAGTTTTAATAAATACACTTCCGGGCAAAATAATGTACCACAGAACATTTTCCTTCACTTACACACACGAGGACTATTCAATAATGAATCATCGTAATTTTTTTCTGGCTCCATACCTTCATTCATCCTCCAACTACGGATGGTGTTTTTCAAAGTAGTGTTCATTTATTGCAATGCGCTTATCTCCACGTTTCTGCCATTTTTTGACAGAAACTTGAAAATTTTCCCGGCGACCTTCGCCACTTTTTCTTAGATCTAAAAACGCTTTCCACAAAGGCGCTTCTTCATTTCAATGAAAAGAAATAAGTTTCAAGCGGTTAGGTCTGGGATATAGGGTAGATGAGACACACATTTCACTTTAATTTTGGCAAGATACTCTATGACTATATTTATAATGTGGAGTCCTGCGTTATTATGATGTAACAACCAACTTATTACATGGAGATGTGGCAATTTTCACTTGATATAGTCCCTCAAGACTTTTAGGATGCTTTTGTTATACTGTCTTATTACAGTTGCATATGGTGGTACAATATGTTGATAAACCATGCTTTGAACATCACAAAATGCGATAACCATGTCTTTATCAGCAAATATTGCCGCTCTATCTATCTTGGTGTTAGTGATAATGAAGGTTTCCAGCTTTGCTGGCTACGCTCAGGGTCAAAATCGTGAAGCCAGTTATTAGTTCTGAAAGACACTCTTCTCCGGCTTCCTGTTTTATTCTTTTGAACGCCACACAAAGTTGCACGTGAAAATTGTGCTACTCGGGAGCAAGCCGTCTTAGAACCCACCGCGCACAACTTTCTGTTACCAAACTACGCCAGGATCGCTAGCAGTTGTCGTAATGAGATTCTTCGATCTTCTCGCACAATCATAGTGGCAGTGTTGTCGTTTGTTTCCGTTAGAACTGTGGTTGGAGCTTCAGGACTTGTCATTTCCGATATTGACTGTCTTCCACCTGTGAACATTTTATACCAGCGACGAACAGTACTATAATTAAAACCAGATTCCCCACAAACCCCTTTTAATGATGAATAAACCTCAGCATATATGTTCTTCATGCACAAACAAAATTCCAGAACAGCAAATTGTTGTTCACGTGCTAACTCGATTATTCCACAGGTCAGCGAGATCTGTAAATAGAAAGTTTAATTTCTGATTTCTGATTTATTTTTAATTTTAAGTTAATTTTCTTGTTTTAATTACGAACTCCCTAATTATTATTGTCTAACGAATTTTTTAATTATTCCAAACTATATGTTAAAATGATTAACTCAAAATTGAAGAACGTTCTCGGAACGCGTGAATAAAAGTGTCCCCTGCTCCTTCTGTTGAGATAATTAATTCACATAGAATTGCGATGCTTTAATACGTAACACAAACTGCCCACAAATATTTGTTTGCGTATTTAAATAGGTTAGGCAACATTTGCCTTTTACGAGGGTTGCCTTTTAAGTAGTTACAAAATCTAGGAAAGAAAACAAATTTTTTGGAACAAACTGTTTTATTGTTTGTCAAAATATTCACCTTTAAGTTTTATATACTTTTGCATGCGTTCAAACCACTTC
>JAHWXV010303848.1:0-10733 GCA_024586415.1 Phrixothrix hirtus | reverse complement strand
ATATATATATATATATATATATATATATATATATATATATATTATTATTATTAGTATTATTATTATTATTAAAAATCGTCTTACCTTTTACAGATGAAGGATTGACCAGATCACCTTGAATAATAACAGGTACCCCTCGTCCAAATTTATCCCACTTCAACAATTCTCCAGAATCTTTTGTTACCCAAAACAGATTTGATTCGAAGACATCCAATGAAATGGGATGTTTTAACATTTCACCTTTTATTATTGTTTTTCTATTAGTACCATCATATTTCATTGATTCTATAGTATTAAGTTTAGTGTCTACCCAATAAAGTGCATGATTCATGGCATAATCCATTGTAAGACCTGCAGGATGTCGAATAGTTTCTGTTACAAGTGGCCTTCGTTGGGAACCATCCATCCAAGACACTTCAATTTTTGGTGCTGATCCAGCATCAGACCAAAACATTCGTCCTAATTGTGGATCTACAACAAGAGATGTTGGACTTTCTAAGCCAACACTTACAACAGCTCTTCGGTATCGTCCATCAGTTTTGGCTACCATAACTCTACCTTTAGGTTTAGATCCTGCTCTATCAGTTTCAGTCCAGTACAAATTATCTCCTATCCAATCTATAGCTAAAGCTGTTGGTTTAGAGTGACCTTTCATATTTAGATCCTGAGCATAGCCCATTTTTACTTCTCCATTTAAGGCATTAATCATATAAGATCGTTTTATAGTTTTGTCGTAACTATCGGCCCAAAATACAATTTGAGATGTTGGATTATAATCTAATGCTTCAATTCGCTTTTCTTCGCTTATTACATCCATTTCTTCTCTATTTTTCAATGTAAATGCTCTAATTTCTGGGCCGTTTGCAAATAATAAAGTAACTTCTTCTTCCTTTTCTACTCGGCAAATGCCCGAAAGTCCATCAGATAATCTAAAACCTTCATGACATGAACAACTGTAAGTTCCATTTAAATTTGTGCAAATTTGTGAACATTGATGAATACCAGTAGCACATTCGTCTACATCTTCACATTTTTTCCTATTCCCCTGGGATATGATAAAACCAGAATAACAAGTGCAAATGTAACCTCTTTCGGTAAGATTCATGCAATGATGTTCACAACCGCCTCTATCTAAATCAGTACAAACTGTATCATGATGACATCCTAGTTCATCGGAACGATCACCACAGTCATCTGCCAAATCACATTCTTGAGTTTTATTAATACACTTTTTATTAGCACACTGGTATTCAGTAAATATATCACAAGGTTTAATTTTTGTAGCACAAAGAGTTACATTATTTTCATCAGATCCATCTCCACAATTATCAATTCCATCACATAACTGATATCTAGCAACACATCTGAAATTGGCACATTGGAATCTACGTAAAGTATCACAGTTAAAATTGGTGCACATGGTGGATGCTTCATCTGAACCATCTCCACAATCATCAGTGCCATCACATAAATCAGAATGACTAATACACAGGTGATTATTACATTGGAATTTTGAATCAGGACAATATTTTCCACCAGGATATCTTGGAGGGCAATTCATTTCATCTGACATGTCTCGACAATCTCGATCACCATCGCAACGGAAATAAGCAGCAATACAATGTCCAGAAGCACATTGGAATGTACCATTTTTACATTTAAATCCACTACATCCAATCTCATCTGTGTTATCTCCACAATCATCTTCATGATCACAACGCCATCTTGTTGAAATACATTTACCATTATTGCAACGGAATTCTGATTCAGAGCATTCTCTGTAACTGCCTTTACAGATGGCTTCAGTTTCATCTGATCCATCACCACAGTCATCTGAAAAATCGCATTTCCATTGTTTAGGAACACATCGATTATTTTTACATTTAAAATCGGTTTCTGAATTACATTGTGGACAATTTTCACGTAATTCATCAGAACCATCACGGCAATCATCTTTGCCATCACAGAACAACCATTTAGGAATACAACGATAATTTGCACGGCCAGGACAACGTTCCCAACCTGTTGTGCAATTCTTCTGTCTACACATATAAGCCGGTTCATCAGAATCATCTCCACAATCATTATCAAAGTCACAAACCCATAATTTGGGAATGCAATGTCCATTTTTACAGTTGAATTCAGTATCAGGATCACAAGCTCTTTTGTGACAAATCTGTGGATCTTCATCAGAACCGTCTTTGCAATCAGCATCTCCATCACATTTCCAACTGTCTAAAATACAACGACCATTTGAACGGCATTTAAATTCTAGCTCAGGACATGGCATGTTGCAGTGTTGTTCATCGGTACCATCACCACAGTCATCAGTACCATCACAAATTGTAGTAGATGGTGTACAATTTCCATTCTTACATTGGAATGTTCCAGCCCTACACAGCCTTGGTAGACATGTTGATGGTTCATCTGAACCATCTTTGCAGTCTCGTTCACCATCACACCTAAAATTAATTCATGAAAAAAATACTTATGTACATTAGAAGGAAATACTTACTGCCAAAACCATGGTATACACTTCTCATCTTTACCGCCACATAACCATTGTCCAGTAGTGCAATTTGCAATACATGTTTTACCATCTTGAGCTAAATAAAATTGATTAGGACAACTGCATTTATGTATTGTAGCTCCTTCTTCTCCATAACCTTCTATATTTAAATAACTCGAGATAGGAGGAGGTGCAATTAAACATAAATGAGAACATCCACCATTGTTAGTACCGCATGGATTAGGATATGGTAATTGCCTTAATGGATGAAAAGCATGAATATCATAAGGCCTGTGTGTTGTATTCCTTAACACACGTAGATCTTTTCCTGAATATTTATTAGCTCTACTAATTGCTTTTAAATTCCAGTCCGTCCAAAATATATAATCATCAAAGAGTGTAAGAGCAAAAACATGAGGAACGGATGATCCTGATAAAACTACATGTCGATGTTTGCCTTCTAGGTCAGCAAATGCTATGTAATCTAAATGAGCATCTGCCCAATAAATTCTATCAGTAAAGAAATCAATTGTTAATGCATTTGGCCATGCAATATCATCTTCCCAAGTTAAAATACGGGTAAAGTTAGAACCGTCCATTCCTATTTTACCTATATATGCTTGCAAATGCCAAGATGTAAAGTACATGTAACCAGTTCCGGGATGTACAGCTAAAGCTCTAGGGTCAGCAATTCCAGTTTTTAAAGTCTTTCTATTAGTTCCATTAAGCTCAGACACATCCAAATTTTTAGAATGTCTGTCCAACCAATACAACTTTCTTCCTATCCAATCAATTGAAATGCCCTCTAAACCATGAGAATCATGTCGAACTATTGGTTCTTTATCAGCGTTACCACCAATTGTTGATCTAAATATAGTTTTGGCTGTTACATCACAAAAATACATTTTTTCTTCGGCAAGATCAAAATCTAAAGCAACAACGTTCATTAAATCCTGGTGTACCAAATTGTACTGTGATGCATCGATTGACATATTTCGTACATAATATTTATTAGTAAATATTAACCATGGTTCTATTTTATCTTTGCGTTTGCATGTGTGTTTATCATCCTGTCGCTCATAGTACTCTTCATTACATTTACAGTAATAACCACCTGGAGTATTTGAACAGTATTGCGAACATACTTCTGGAGTTTCAATGCATTCATCCATATCTGCACAAGCTTTGCCATCTTCTAATAATCTATTTTAACAAAAAATTAAACAATTACATACTCATAAATCTAATTCTAATGGCAATGTTAGTATATTTCATTAGTCAGTCGATATTTTTGAAATTCAATCTCATTAAATTGTATTATTCTGTAAAGTAATATCTTAAAATAGCTTTGACAGGTAATGTGGACATAAGAAAGCTCAGGACAACAATCTAACGCATCGAGTTTAATAATTTTAAATTAAAATATGACATATTATGCAATTTCAAGAGGTAACATCATCTAAGTCTGAAATTTAATGTATCAGTTGGCAAAAACCACAGTAAACATTGTAATATACAACGATTGTGTTCAACGCCTACTCAGTACTTGAAGCAAAAACACTGCTACATGGTACTGCACAGTTTAAGGAACAATAAAGTGCTGCAACCACTTGTTTGCTGTGTAGCGATTATGCATATATCACTATTTGGGCATGTATTTAGAAAACAGGTGTCACATTGCAATTTCATTAACTTTAAAAATTTGTCATTCATTCTTTTCATATCTAAAGTGCTTAATTATTATTACAGTGAAGAAATATCCCATTAAATCAAACAGTAATCAATATGCACAGTTTTATTGTATGTAAAGAAATATGTAAATGGATATGACTATGTTTGGTTGTCATTTTCATAACAACATATTGTTGTGAAAAATTTGAGGACCTACATCAATCAGGTGTTCAATAATTTTAAATGGTGAGCACCGTGCTTATAGGAGTTAAAGCTAGAAGGTTGCAGAAAGACTCAAAGGAGCTTTATAAAAATAAACAAGGTATGTGCAAAGATTTTAAGTTAGTTTAATAAAAGAGCAAAATACGAAGTTGAGTAAAAATGGAAATTAATTTTGCAAAGAGGAACATGCCTTAGGCTAAAAATGTGTAAATTATAAGTTAACAGTGAATGGGAAGAAAGGGCAAATGTTAAGAAAGAAATTACCTAATGAATAATGTAAAGAAATAAACTAAAAGTCAAGGTGAAACGGAAAATACCAGATGACAGGATTGTATAAATAAATAATAAAGTTAAATAAAATCAAGTTCCCATAAAGGAGGAAATAACAAGAGTTTTCAAGGAAACAAAATAAATAAATAAGAGTTGAAAAAAATTATTTTTTTTGACCAGACTTACATTTTGAGAATTGCATTAAGTATAAACAAATCAATATAAACTTTAAAGAAAATAAATAACAGCGAGTAGCAAATGTAAAATTGGAGATTGGTTAAGAAATAAATCAGATATAACATGCAAAGAAATTTAAAGAGGAACCGGCAAATGAACAAAAACTAAGATTCGGAATTTATTGAAGAATAAATCATCTGAAAGAAAATTAAATTAAATAAAGGTGAGAGAACGAGCATTAGAGATTGAGAATCGAGGACAATAAAATAGATAAACAGAGCCATCAGCTAAGAATTGAATCAAGGATTATAGACAAAAGTGAGTGTAGTATGTAAAAACAGGATTTAATTAATTTTCAGCTAGGAAATAAAATAGGAAAATTGGACAAGAATAGGTCATAACAAATTAGTTTTTAAATCACAGAATGAAAGATCTTTATTGGAAAAACACAACCGGCAAACCAAATTAACAGGAAGTGCCTGCACAGGGATGTTCAGCAAGTTAAATCAAAGCTATAGAAGAACTGACAAAAGCGAGATAAAAACTTTATTATTGTTTAAAGCTTACCATTACAATTTAACTTAAGGTTTAAATAATTTCAAATTCAAAGTAATAAGGTATGAATCGGTAATTTGACTCATAAAAATAGTTACTTACCCCTTATTATATTATAAATGCAACAAAATTTTTAAACTTTATTTCATTACTGGAGAACTCACCCTGAGAAAGAATAAATTTGTATTGTAAAATTAATTTTTCATTTTTCCTGACATTAAAATTTGCATTCATAAATACATCTGACCAAATAAAATCAAATTAATTTTAAATAATTAAAAGTCAAAATAAAACTGTCAAGTCAATTTAAATGCATGAAATTGTGGTAATGGGCAGGCACGTGTATTAAAATTACCCAGAAAAAATTAACAAAATTTATATTTGCTTGTTGATCAAAAGTAAATTTCGGAACTCAAATGCATTGCAACTTTGAGGGAGTTGAGATAGCTTAAAAAAGGAGGGTTGTACATCAAATCCTAAAGTTAACTGAAGTAAAATCACTGGAAAAGGTTTATTTTTAATAAAAGAATTCCAGGTTAAAATTTAAAATAACAGTTGTGGGTATTTTGGGTCATTTTTTCAGGTAGAAATGGGAAGGTAGCAGAAACCGGGTAGGTAAGATTAATTAAAACAAACGAAAACACAAACCAAGATGCGAAACTAAACTATATAGGTTGTTCACGTAACAAGAAAAATACATAGCAACTACAATATATTGCATGCAACATGAAATTCTAATTAAAGAAAAATACCAACAATATATATTTTAATCTTGTGAAGTGTTCACAATGTAATTAAAGTGTTTTAATAGCAGCAGCTGCTTTAAAGCATAGCACTGTATCATATTGAAAATCAATAACAAAACTATGAACATGATAACTTGAAATCTAAAGATCTTAGAAAAACAAAATTTTATATTTGAATTTGCATCAATCATCACAAGCGACTGCAACAATTTCATTAAAATTGGATAACCAGAAGTTTATTCTTGCGATTTTTAGATTTTTTGCGATTTTCTCAAAAACAGCTAAAACAATTTTTTTTAAACTTTTTACAGTTCTTGTGCCTTTGACATCCTTTTACGTGAACTTGGAGGTTTTCCTGAAAAAATGCGTTAATGCGAATTATCAGAGAAAATCTCTGAAGTTAAGCAGGGTTTTGCATGGCCAGTAACTTGGATGGATGACTGTTACAATTATCGTTCCCAAAATAAATGTAAATAATGTTTTAATCATTTATGAACATTTGCATATTTATATATCTATGTAAGTAAGAGAAAATCGTGTGTTGTCTCACACCAGATTTTTTTCTGGCATTCTACAAGTCCACAAGAGCCACCCCTTAGAAAAAGTGCATGATATTCTGTAACACCTTATATAAAACATACTATGAACAATTTTTATTAAGATATAGTTGAACAATTGAACAATATTTGTTCCTTATAGAAAAATTATGATACTAAGATAAATGAATTATATCGTTCCATAACTTTGACACTAACAAGTTACATGTAAAAAGTTATTCAAAGAATATTGGAGTATCAATGAAATTAATACAACAGATATATTTGGAAAACATGTGACATATGACAAAAGATGCTTCATTTTAATAACAAATAATAGTTCTTGTAATGATACTACATGGCATATAAGGGCTGTACAGAGGAGGTTAATGAAATAAATCAAGTCAAGCACTGAATGAAATATGTTTGTTATTTGCATAGAAAAATTCATATATGAACAATACTTACTTATATCCTTGATTGCATTCACAATAATAACTAGTGGGAGTGTCAATGCATTTATGACCACATTGATGAATTTCAACTTTGGCACATTCATCAACATTACAATGAAGAGGCTCATCTGATTCATCTGCACAATCAGGTTCTTTATTGCATACCAATCGAGAATCTATGCAATCTCCATTATTACAGGTAAACTGCCCTGGACTGGTGCAAGTACTATTATTTTTTTCTGAAATTAAAAAATATTTTTATCTGTTTTATGTTCATAATGAAACATTTTATTTTTAAAGTTTAATAACATTAATCATTAATCTATCAAACATCAAGTTTAATGCTTAGTAGTGTTTTGTAACATTTTCCCATAATAATCATTAGTTAAAAATTTGGCCACTTTTATTAAGGTTGATTTCTTACTTATAGCTATATCTAATGTAATCCTTATTATTCAAGTTGGTTGTACCAAATTTTCTATATATTAAAGTACAGCCACTTTTCCAATGCACAGTGTACCTATACATCCAGATGACCAAATCTCAAAAACCACTTTGTAGGTGTTATGCGTTTAGGGAAATGATTCATTTGTTGGTTTTGTTTTCCAATTTTTTCCACGAAGTTTGTGATTAATTGCTTTAAATGTATGACGCATTTAATAAATCTATATTATTTCTTGCACTAAGTAGAAAGAAACGATTTGTCCATAATTTTAACCATTGAATTTTAGGGTACCAAACTTAATAGTAAATGGTCAGTGGCTAAATATTTAGCAGTCAAATGACTTCACGTTACTTGAGAAAAAAGCTTTTGTTTGCCATTTTCATCAATATCAAACACTTATATCATAATAAATTAGTTTTAAATCTGCACTTTCAGGGTATTTTATGGTGACTAAATATTTAGACACAGAGCAATAAGGCGTTAAATAAAAAATTGAAAAAACTTTCATATTACAAATATAATGGTAACTACCAACCACTATACTACATAAACAAAATTTTACAAGTTCACTATATAAGGCCAGTTCAATAAGTCAGGTAAAAATACAAAAGATGGCGCCACCAAACTAAAATCAATATAATTTTGTTAAAATACATTCTTCCAGATGGCATCATACCAATTTTCAAAAACATCTTAGTTTGTATTTGACAGCCATTTAAAATAAACAACTTGTATTAGTTTCGCTAGAGTAGAAAAAAGTGATTTATGCAAAAATAATAACAGAAACAAAATGAAAGATTGACAAATATTACCCAGACTCTGCTCCATCAATTAAAATAATTCACAAGTGGTTGTGGTCATATAAACATTTACAATGCTGAGCAGTCTGGCAGGCAAAAAAATGCCTATACACCAGTAATGATAACAAAAGTGCATGCAACAAGTGTATCAGGTGAATGTGTATGGATGTGATTGTGGAGGCTTTAAACATATTGATTGACACAGTGGTTTCAATTCTACATGATGTTATAGATTTGAAAAAATTTTTGTTAAGTGCTGCATTTGTTAACAGTGAACCAAAAATATAATCGTTCAATGACTTCGAAGAATTGTTTGAAACTGTGTACACATAATACATCTGAATTTTTGCATTGATTTATTACTGTTGATGAGACTTGGATCCACTATTTTGAAAACCAAAAATCAATCGAAACAATAGGTAGAAGTTCGTTCAAATACATGGAAGAAGGCAGGAGTGCTGCCATTGATTGCTAAAGTAATGATAACTGGTTTTTTGGAATGCTTGTCAAATAATATTCATTGGCTACCTTCAAAAAGGTAGAACAATAACAGAAGAGTATTATTCATCATTGTTGGACCAGTTCAATGAAAAAAATCAAAGAAAATCGGCCACACTTGGCAAAGAAAAAAATTTTGTTTCACCACGATAATGCACTAGCACATTCTTCAGCTATTGTAAACATAAAAGTGTATTAATTACATTTTTGAATGCTTCCACATGCTCCATATTCACCTCACTTGGATCCTTCTGACTATTTCTTATTCCCAAACATGAAAACTTGCTTTGTTACTGGTAAGAAATTTTCATTCAATGAAGAAGTTATCACCGAAGTAGATGTGTATTTTTCAGATTTTGATAAATCTTATTTTACTGAAGGCGTTAAATGTCTTGAATATTGTTGGAATAAGTGTATTGAGTTGGAGAGGGACTTGTTGAAAAATAAAATATTGTTACATCAAAAAAATGACTGCTTATTTCATTTTTACCTGACTTATTGAACTAACCTTATATGTATAGCATATTTCTCTTAATTTTATAGAAAACTATTTATTGAGTTGATACAAAAGTTTGTCCCACTTGTGACACAAGATGGCACTGCATCGCAAACTGAACTAGCATGTACTTCCTATGTGTACTATTTTGATGTCGTGTGACAGAAGAATTTCAAAGAGTACTTGGGAAAAAAATTGTGTTATTAGGTTGTGTTTGTTAATTTTTGTTAAGCATTAAAGATGGCAGAAAATAAGAAACAATTTTGACACATTATGTTTTTTTATTTCTGAAAAGGCAAGAATGCTTCACAGATGCAAAAGAGGATATGTACTGTGTATGGTAAGAGTGACGTTGATGATTTCACATGCTGTAATTGGTTTAGAAAATTTTATGAAACCAATTTTAATCTTAACGATGCATAACATGTTGGATGACCGGCCGAGGCTGATGGTTATGAAATATTGGCTTTAATTGAAAGTAAATGGCATGGAACTTGAGAGATCAGACAAATTCTTGCAATCAACCAGTCAACAGCGTGAAAGCGATTATGCCAACTTGGAATTTTTAGCCAGGCTAATGTATGGATACCGCATGAGTTAACAGAGAAAAATTTGATAGACAGAATTTCTACTTGGGATTTTCTATTGAAGTACAAAGAATGGATCCATTTTTAAAGGGGATGGTTACAGGTGATGAAAAATGAATTGTGTATAATAATGTTCAGCATAAAAGATGTGAGGGCAGAGATGCTCTTTCAACCAGCACAAAAGCTAACTTACATCTGAAATAGTTAATTCTATGCATTTAGTGGAACCGGAAACTGTTATCTAAAAACTAGACCATTAATTCGGAGAAATATTGTTCACAACTAAATGAATTAAAGCAAGCAATAAACCACAAGTGGCCAGAATTAGTCAACAGAAAGGTAATTGCATTGCAAGACAATGCTAAATCATACTTTGTCTATTTATGTAATCTGTCACATCCCCTCTCTAAAACGTGCCAAATTATCGAATTTATACTGTATTTTTGTCAATTATAATACAGTGATGGAAAAATTAATACAGCACAAGTACATTTAATTTCAATTGTTAACTGTGCTACTATGGAAATAGTACCAATTTACTTAATTATATAATTAAGGCACTAAAAGAAAAACTAGTCATAATTACATGTTTCTTACTCATCATGTACAATTTTTTACTTTGATATGTCATATATTGTTACATTTTAATTAACACATTTTGAGCGAGTAGTGTAACAGACCCAACTAAACTGCGTAGCGGGCGAAATTACATCATATGCGAAAAAATTTGCATTCACAGGGTGTAAAGAAAATAGCGTCGTCCTTG
>JAHWXV010303845.1:0-18677 GCA_024586415.1 Phrixothrix hirtus | reverse complement strand
GATCTTGTGCAATATTAATCGTCTGTATCGATATATTTTGATACAGCAAATATGAATATCGATCTGACGATTAATCAAGATCTAGGGAAATCGTGACAAAGTAACATACTTGATGAAATATACTATCAAATATTACTCAAATTTCTACCACTGTATGCTCGTATCTCTCAAGTTAACAACTTTAGAACATACAAATGATACATTTTCAACTGTTCTTTTTTTCAAATAAAATCCAAAAATGCAAAACTATACAGTGGTTTATTTAAAAATACGATGATGACGCTGTTTCTGGAAGAGTAATGGCGTTAAAATTATATTAAATGCAAGAAAATATGTGAAATTAAAAAGAAAGTTGACGTGTCCGTGGAAGTTTTTCATAAATATTTAGTTTGAAAGCTATTGAATTTACTGCATATGTTATATACACACTTTATAATATTATTTCTAAACGTAATAATAACATTTACAATTTTTCTGCATCCAATTTTTAGTTTAGTATGCTTATCTTGAAGTTTCTCGATATCATCGGTTTTTTAGATATAACTCGTCTGTCATGTTTTATAAAATAATGTACCTGCCTAAGAAACTAACAAAAAATTAGATGTACTATCTTAAAATTATACAACTCAAGTTTCCCGTTAAGTTTGATAAAAGAAATGCTGATAAAGGCCTATTAGTTAAATACCTTGTTTTAGTTGTTTTTGTGTCTGATACTTAGAATTTTGAGACACAGGAGTATGGCATGTTTTAAAAGCGAACAATAAGTAAAGCAGAAATCTTAGAAATTCTGGTTGAAGAATATTTCCAATTAAATTAAAAAAAAAAGTGTATAGAATTATAAGTTTTGACTTAAAAGAGAACAGCAATAATATCACTTTTTATTTTAATAATATGTCTTCTTTTGTAACTCACGTGCATTAATATATAATTATTCAAAAGCTTTTCATTTTGCTTTCCATCCTCGAATCAATATTCGAGCTTAAATTTTAACGAGTTAAAAGGTTGTGTAAATTTCATAAAGTTTCGAATATTAGATTAGCAAAATGAACCAAAATTTCGAAATATTTAGTCTTACTAAAGTTCACGCCAACTTTTATATATTTTTCTCCAAAATAAACTGTCCATTAGTATTTCTAGTAGCAATATTTCAGTTTAACGGAATTTGTATCATAATAGACATTGGTAAGTAATCAATATCAACGTAGTAAGTAAAATCCAATGAATTGTAATTCATCAAAACAAATATTAAATTTTTATTTATTTATGAAGGAAATAATTCTAATAACTAACTGGATACCGGCTTCTAGGAGTCATGAAAATGTAATCGCTTTTTAATCTAGTCCGGCTTACATATGCCTAGGTTTATATTAAGGAACATACTTGCATTGTAAACTAATGATATTCAAAATTGTATGGGGGAGCGTTGCCCTTAATTATTTTCAATGAATAAAAGTGTAGGTTGTTTCCATGTAAACTGGAATATAAATATTAATAAAGGAATGTGCAAATCTTAGAAATAAAATATGCACTGCCTATAAAGATCTCTTATGGTATAAAAATTGAAATTTTGTTAAAGAATAATAGCAGTAAGTGTCCAGGTAACTTATTTTTAAAGCAGTTATCTGACAACAAAATTTTTAATGACATTTTCATACCATTGCTAAATTAATGATCTTGTGATTTAAACGAATTAGCTATTTAATCGTAGAAAAATTAATTAAAACCGTCTTACGTACTGACTGACCAGTTTCTGTGTTCACTATCTTAAGAAGTGACATCGCAGTATAAAATAACATTATTTAATAAATATGTACGTGAATCGTTCTGAGAAAACTAGAATTACTTTTATAGCAAGCAAAGAAACTAATCGAAACAAATTGTTCATGATCCATTAAATTAATATCCAAAAGTAAAACTAGCACGATCACAGAGCATAGTCCATTTTCCCTGCATAGCCAAGAAACAACATTAGATCATCCTGTTCAATACACTCCTTGCAGAATTATTCAGCTCCCAATCAGATATCTTGTTTGTAGATTTCAAGCTTTAAAACGAATTTAAAGCACCTATAGACTACATAAAGTAAACGAAGACTAACCAATTGGCCAATGGAGCCGGAGACAAGTTAAGATGGTAACGACTTTCTCTCAAACTGATAATAATGGACAATTAGGAATAATTTGAGCATCACCTGTGCTCAAATCTATATTAGTATATTTTAGATCTCCGGTGAAATTGACGTACACTGCCTGAAGCAGAGTAGCACTTCCTTCAATACCTAGTTCTAGCTCAAAGTGTCGAATAAGAATTACTTACAAACTAGCATGCAACTGTAATTCAGAATGCCCAAAGAACTTCTCTGATGTCCCCTGTATAATACTAAAATTGGAAATTTTCTAAAGCAAGTCAATAAAACACATGTATGTTGAGATAAGTTTGGATCAAATGATTACAGTATACCTATAGTTGATCAATTAAATGGCCATAAAAGTTAAAGATCGGTAATAAAAATAAAAGTTTCAGTTATATGTTTGAAGGACAGATTAGTAAAATTATATTTTAAATGTATGGTCTCGTTTCATAAAGACGGTTCGATCATGTATTGATAATTTATATAAATTTAGATTAATTTAAAATGTTACTTTCATTATACAAGGAGCTGCACGTACATGTTTGATAAATACAAGGTGGCCAAGATAAAAGAGGCTCAGGGTCTTACTGTGCGTGATATTAGAATCGAGCGTTAAAGAGGGATCACGTGATGTCTAGCGGCCATCTCGTGTTAACGGTCATATTGTGTTTGTCAGTCCTGCGGTGTCAGTTGTTAATGATGGTTGTGAATAGGGTTATCCATAATGCCGTTTTCAATCGAACAAGGAGTGTTTACTCTTGAAACTTATTTTGAATGTAAATCGTTTGTAACATTAAATGAAAGGTTCACGATAAAATATCCACAAACATCTGCTACTTATAAAAGTGTTGTGTAGAAAATGATTACTAAATTTGGAGCTCAGGTTCAATCGCTAACGCCAAACGTAACCGTGTAAACGGTTTGTTCACAGGAATACATTCAACGTGTAAAAGAGACTATGCTAAGAAGTCCACGGAAATCAACTAGACGTCTATCCTCCCAACTAAACATCAAGCGAACGTTATACCAGAACATGCGTACGTGATGCAAACAGACAATGTAAAACGACAAAATTATTGCGAATCGTTACTAACTCACGTCGCTGATGGTTACCTGGATACAAATCTTTACTTTGTTACAGATGAAGCATAGTTCCACCTTATCGGGTACCTGAACTCTCAAACCACTCGTTATTGTTCAACTGACAATCCCAGGGAACGCTTTGAGGTGTCACTGCATGATGCAAAAATAAGCGTTGGGTGTGCAGCTTCAACTAAATAGATTGTAGGCCCCATTTTCTTTAATAACACCGCAAACTCTGAAGAGTATGTAACGAAATTGTTGCAACCGTTAGTAGCGCAGGTGACGGAGAAAGAACGAGAGTATACGTTTTTTCATAAATATGGTGCTACCGCGCATACTTCATGGTTTTCAATGTCATACGTCCATGAAATTTTCGGAAAAGATCTTACAGTTTCCACAGGTTTATGGCCTCCCAGATCTCGTGATCTGTCTGCCTGCCATTTTTATTTGTGGGGTAACTTAAAGGGTAAAGTGTACAGTAACAACCCGCATACAATGAAGAGTTGAAAATGAACATTCGCAATACAATTGCGAAAATCACACCAAATGAATTGCAAAAGTTTTGAGTAACATGTTGAGACGTGCTAATTTGTGTATCGAAGTTCATGGTCCACACTTTCAACATGTCCTGTGAATTATTGAACGTTCAGTATGTTGTTGTTGATAGTATTCTATATTTACTACTTTTAAATAAAAATTATAATTGTGTATTAGCCATTTACTTTTCTGTAGGTATTTTTACTTCTGCATCCATACTGGGCCTCTTTTATTTTGGCCATCCTGTATTTTAAGAAAATTGAGATCTAAATGGCTACGAAATAAGTTAAATATTTATTTCAAAATGCGAACACGTGTCTGATGAATACGCGAAACACAATTAAGTATACTTTGAATACAGCAAAAAGTAACAATGCAAATTTAATTGGACTTGACAATATTACCTATTAACTTGCAAAATAATTATATAGAGATATTCTTGTATTGAAATAATATGAAACGGCAAGCCTGTAGTTGATTCGAATAAATTTAACATAATTAATAGCCAAAAATGTTCGAAGGCTGCTTTTACTAATTATGGGTATGTGGCGCCAAATTTTTGTATTTCTGTCAATTCCAAAGGTTATGTACTAGTGTTAGGTATTGACTAGAAGAACCACTAAAAATATATAAATAAATCTCCTGCTTTCGGTTTGTATTAAAGAAATTGGTTAAAATAAATGTTTGACAAACTTTCTATGGTCCATTCACATTTATATTATACGTACAATGCCGAAACTTTGTAAGAGATTATTTGAGTTATTTAAGAATAAACTGACAGTGTCCCTTGTTTAAGTTTATTTATCAAATATAATGTGTGAAAGAAATGAAATAAAAATAACGCACTAAGCAAATTCTTGAAATTACGCCAGTGTCAAGATGTAAAATGTGAAATAAAAAAATTCTCAAAAAAAATTTAAATTGTTAGTAATAATAGAGTTTTAACCATAATTTGTTGAAGTTATACACCTCTCAGCTAGTCTCTCTTATTGGTAGTCACAATCGATTTTTCTTAGATCGTATACGATTACATAGCTGAAGTAAAAGGCATGGAAGGTTTTATAATAATTAACATTTTTAGAGTATTGAATAAAATATATTAAATTTCAAATTCAATGAGGTTTTGTACGACTAGATCTTTAGTACATTCAATTCTGCTCCATTGACATACAAAGTCTGTGTACAATGCCACGAGTTTGCTCATGACCAAGTGTGGGGTCCGCGTTTGTAGATTATAAATAGGAAGCAGGCTCTTTGAGTGCTTGTTGCGTCAAAAATTCAATAAAAGCTATGTTCATCTAAAACTAACTTGATATTCAATAACGGAGGATGTGGGAATATATAAAATAAAATGTTATTGAACAGGATTGGGTTGGATTTAAGAGGTTTTGCACTTTTATTTGCAATCTAGGTTGTATATTTTTACTTGCTCATAAACTGCAGCTCGGTTTTCATTATGATTACTTTCAAAAATTATTTTTAAATAACGAAAAATCATTATATTTGCTTTTCAAACATTAATTCTATTCAGAGCATTTTAAATAAACACTTTTCTATGCATTTAGTACTGAAATGTAAATGTTGTTTTCTTATAAGTTTAATTATTACCTCGCAGAAACTTTAATTTTAAGTTCTGTTAAATAATTAATGCAATTTCAGTTTTTATTTAAGTTTATTTGTAATCAATTGTATATATATATTTTAAAATCCATGTTATAAATTCTGTACAGTTATCAAATTACGCATATTAACATTTATGCAAGTTATAAATAAAGATTCGTTTACAATAAACTAATTTGTACAATGAATATTTCAGAAACTGATTTTAGTTTTGTTAAGAACCTTTACAAAGACAAATTCGTGCATTAGTCATTTATTTTAAATCACGACAGAAGTCGTGTGAATGCATTAATTTCGATTTGAACAAAGATCAATGACATTGGCACAGCTGTTTGTTCGTTTAAAGATGGTTGATTTTACACATAGGTATGCGGTAACGGCTTTACTTCTTAATACCGTTATGTTAATTTGTGTTGACATTTACAGTGCTAATCGTTGGGATATTAACGTTTATTAGGATTAATTGGATAAGGATTTGGTATTCCACATCCTCAAAGAAGATGTCGAACGGAATACAGACAACAAAACAGCAAAACTATTGTTAATCGTAGTGTTTTTATGTTGACCCGACGTCTTTTACAACGTCGGGAGATGTTTATTCAGGTAAGGATAACGTTAATAACAATTTATTGTATGTATTTGACTAAAAACCGAATGCCACAGATACGTGCTATATTAGCTGGTAAAAAATGATTAAATCGTGCCAATTTCTTGTGAAACAACTTTCGGTTAATGAATGCAATTAATTAATTTATTACTTTTAAACCAATTTACTAGCCAAAATCCTGTTTTAATATATGTTTTCCATTAACTCCTTAAGAAATAGCGAATACTAAACTACCTTGTAATAATTAATTTAATGTATAAATTAAATATTACGTTTCTGTCGGATATTTCGCAGGTAAATACGGGTTTTAGCTTGAAGAGCGTTTCTCAAAGGTCTTCTTTATAACCTTCTCCGCTTGAAGGTAAGGAAAAAGACTTAAAAATTCGAATTTATACGACGTATTTATATGGTTTTCCAACGCAAACATATTTCGACATTATGTACACTTTGTCTCATAGTTCGAAAAATAAACATCAACAGCGCGGTAGAACGGTTAATTTGGCATATCAATTATGTAAATGTACGTTAATAATTACCCAGGATATCTTTAAATATTTAATTGCCATATAAAACAAACGAACTTATCTGAAAATAAAACATGGATTAATTAATATGCACGGATAGCTAAATATACAGCGGGTTTGAAACTGTTATTAAAATATATGCATTTAATTAACGTTAAGCGGGAAATCGCTAATTATTAATTCAAAATTTCCATTTAGCTGATAGTGCATGTATGCTAAAAGACGATAATCATAATCTATCTCCGGCAGACAAACAAGGTTATGCAGGTCATGACTTGTACTTGGACTGTTACCGTTTGTTTACATGTATCAACTACTAGCTGTTTATTTATGGCTTAGAAACGAAGAAATAAGTTAATTTTCTATTAATTACAAATAATGACGAAAACTTAATTCAGGGCGTTTTGCGTCATTAACTAATCTAATGAATTGAAATATAGATACATACAGGGTGCTATCATCAAATGCTAAATAAATCATTAACAAAAATAAATTATATTAAGGTGTAACTGAATTTCAAGAAACAATAACTTTTTAATATGAAACGAACAATTATAATTAGAACAGAAAAGGTATGTTGTACTTAATTTCAGGTGCACGTTACAGTTTGAAGTTTTTAATTATTTAGATCAAGTAATTTATATTTCACTGATTTCTTACTATATTCGCATAAATTTGCAAATATTATAATTGACTTGTTAGTAATAACACATGTAGATAAATTTAGAATTGTAACATTATTAAATTTTATATCGTTCTATTTTGCATCAGATAACATTTTATCGGCACTGTAAACAACGATAAGTACAGGTTTGGTATATTACCCATGAGAGATAAATGGGGAATACGCAGTGACATAATCTTGCCAATATAACACATTCGGCTGTGGTTCACCAAAGGTCTATTAATTCAAGGTATTGTAATGAAATTAGTTAATTGTTAAAAGTCTTTATTTATATTCACTAAATCAACATAATTTATCTATACACTTATTCAACTTAGATATTTATCTTGCAGTATACTTACAATAATCGTTTATATTTGTATTTATTTGAAACAGCTTTTAGCACGACAACATTCTTTGCAAAACCAAACACTGAAAGAATTTAAGCGACTATTTATGTATATGGACAGAAAGTATTCTAGAACATGAAGGTAAAATCAATAACAAAATTAGTCAATGCTGATGTAACAAATTTCAACACAATGACCCATTACGGCGACCTTGAATGTATTTATATATAAGTTCCAATAATGAGTCAGTCATAATTACAGCATTTACCTTAGTTCTATGGAACCTTCTACAAAATTATTAATACTTCTAATTTTGTTACACTGTCCTCTCTTTGAGATTGTTACGTACCGTAACAGCGAGCTTGGACTTTGCAAATTCTGAATCTAAATCTACATTGAACTCCACATTTGCACAGCTCTATTTCTTAAAAAAAATGGCAATCCACAGATTTCAACGTTAGTGCAGTTCATCTTGGATTTCAATCACCATAATCTTGATACCAGTGTCTCGAAACATTATCTAAAATATATTACGCACCACGCATCAGTTAAACTGGTCTAAACCGTAACAAATAGATTTCCTTATCCTGCAATGTCTTCCCATAAGATTTTATAACGTGGTTTCTGAAGCGACAATGCTTTCGTAATTAGGTAGTAAAGTCTTTGCATACCTTGGCGATAGCGGAGCAATAGGTGACATGTTTTACTATTCTTTGGCTCTTATTGATGTATTTATGCTATACCACCACATTTACTTTTAAATTCGACTGCGATGTCACGGGATATTCCAACATCTTAGCGACACCATAAACTGGGAAGTACTCTTCTTGCATATCGAACAGGTTTATGCATTCTTGAATGGGGTAACACCAAAACGAGCTTTTCAGGGTCCCGGATAATTCAACATAAATTCAGTAAATTTCTGATCACTATTCCTGGCTTCTACTTTTCTAATTCAACGTGGTTTCTCCTTTGTTCACATTTGTTGTTCTGGTTCTGCACTCATCGCTACATATGGGGCAACCGATTCACATGAAATATCTTGGACTTTCTCTAGAAAATTTCATTTTTCGATATTATGGCATTGATCTTTTTTAGAACCTTATACGGACCTTCGCAGGATCTCTGCAATTTGGTAGATAAACAACGTCACCGTTGTGACTGGTAAATCAAACTACACTATTGAGTTAAAGGTATCCTGCTTTAAAACTTACATCGTGGTGGAACTTCGTACGATCACAAGCAATCTGGCTGTTATGGTGAACTTTGCTATGAAATGAATTTAGTTTCTTTCGAAGACTTTTGGCATTATCATTTCCAGTAGCCTTCTCCTCTCCGGGCTTATTTACAAACTACAAACCACGTGGTAGTCAAATTTCACGTCCAAACAATGCTCTAACTGGAGTTTCTTCTGTTGTCTCATTTATAACTGACGGATATGCCATCAAGAACAGATACAAATATTGGTACCAACATGCTGAATAGTCTAAGTCAATTTTTGACAAATATTTTACCACTGCTTAATTCAAGCGTTTCGCCATTCATCTAACTGTGGATGAAGAGCAGTTGTTCTGGTTTTGCGTATTCTCAACAGCTGGTAGAGGCTCTGGAATAAGACTAACTTAAAATATCTTTCTTGGTCTGAATGTACTTCTAATGAAATTCCTAAACAGGTAAGCGGTGCTTTCATTAAGCTCTCAGCCACTGTAATGGTCTTTTGATTTGGTACAGAATATGCTTCAATCCATTCACTAAAATAGTTCCTTGTGACTAGGATGTAATTTGCTCTAGAGTACTTGTTGCGTCTATTTTACCATGTTGGCGGATTAAAGTTTGAATAGCTGTCAGGTATTCTTTGATAAATTCAGTTTGGTCTTGCGTACGAAGTCTAATTTCTTCCTCAAATATAAAGAAATAATGTGCAGGCACGCAAAAAGTTATAAATCGCGAATTGACGTAAAAATGTCACCCATTTACAACTAACTAGTGTGCAAATAAATATTGAACTTTGTTATTTACGGCTATTTAAGTTCAAATACTTTATTTTAAAAAGCGAAGTATTTGCAGTAAAATTAGTCTTCGAAAATGTAAATAAATACTACAAAGAAATTCAAGAATTCGATGAATATTCTGAAATATACGAGAGGTGGTGAAAACTCAATCAAAGTGTTTATTAAGGCGCTGTTATTTATACACATGAATAGGAAAACTGTGGCGTTACTCAATACTTTGCACATAGCTGCAAAGTTTGCTGAATGTTACAAAAGTTACATCAATGAAGGGGTGCACATACGTGAACAATATGTTCATTTCCAGATATAAAATAAAAATTTAAGTCTGATTACATTGTCCTAATTGGAAGGCCATGAAGGCATCATTGGTCAAATAACTTAGTGCGGACGTCGCTGTCGTCCGCTTGAAGCCATCCCAATTAAACAAAAACCACGCCATTTATACGTTCTGCTCCGATACCATGTGTAAAGGGATTGTTCAATAACCAATTCTTTGCCTATTTCAAATTAACTATAGCTAAGGGATCCCAAGTCCTTAAAACTTTCCTGAATCCGAAATCGTTACAAAAGAATGCCAGGAAATCTTGCAACGCCAGCATCTAAATTTAATACAGTTTTCATGATTGTTAAGCAGCGACTTGTTTTAATCAATTCTGTTTTTATTTTCACCTGAGTATTGGACATCTACAGCCTTATAGACAAATATTATGTTCAACCCCCATGTAGCAACTTTTGGATGAATTAAAGATATTCATATAACATATATCTTGTAACGCTTTTATAAAAACCGCGCCTTTTATTGAAATTGACTGAAATTTATAGTTTGAAAAGTAAATTGTAAACGGAAGACCCGCAAGTAACTTCTAGAAAACCTAAAAGTAAATCAAAATAAACACATGTTGTATGTTTACGATATAGTTAATTCAAATAACTGTCAATGAAATAACTACCTTAAATAAGTGAGTAAAATACACAGAACCGTAATTTAAAATGATGAAGTAAATAAAAAAAATGTAAAGATAAGTTACGGGTGTTTTGTAATGTACAGGTGGAACCGAAAATGAGAACTCAAGTTAAACAAGAATTAAAACGGGCGATTAAATAATCAAATAAATGAAATCTAGAAACAGAAAGTAGGCGAGGTGTATCATTTAAAAGTGGCGATCGTCATTCCTAATTAATTTAAATCTTTAGAGGTATTACGTTTATTTTAGCATTTTACATGAAATAGTTAAAGTTGAAGAAACAATCCGTTTGAATTTTTAAACCCATATCACTGCGTGTCTGTAACCAGGCTAAAGTATTTTCATATTTATCAGACAATCTTCTCTGGCGTCTTTCAAAATCGCTCCTATTTCCTATTCCAGAAGATATTTACCCCCGAACATTGATGTCTGAAGTACGAAAATTCAAACAACTCAAATTCCAGAAAAGCTAGTATAATTATTTCCTAGCACTTAACTTACAAAGATCGTCTATGAAGTAAAGCAGTTATAATTAAATACGTTAATTGATAAACAATATTAGATAACTAAACAAAATAATCTAGTTCGGTTAAAATTTCCTAAGATGCAAACGTATAGAGTTAACATAAACAATTCGTTTAAATAATAGTAGTTAGTAGAATTATAGGTAGGCAACACAACTTAAAGGTAAATAAAAATTAATAAATCAATTAATTTTTAGTTTTAAACTTTTTAGTCATATGGGCGGCTTTTATTATGTTATAAGCTTTCTGTTGTAGATTACTTAATTCTTAGCGTATTTTTGGTAGATTTTTGTATGCGTATTGGGTAATGCAAACAATTTAATCCTAATTATGCTAACGTGCTAACTTTCCTTAATTACTAGGTTAATACTTATTAATACTTTTCATATATATTAGCAGATTATGAATTTGTTTATAAATAATTCTTAATTCCTTTATAAAAGTTTAGAATTAATTATACCTTATATTATGTAGTGTAAGAAAATCGATACTACTACAAATTATAATAGAAATAACTCCTGATTTGAAAGGTAAATAGAAAAATGGATCATTTATTTATTTTACAATATGAAAGAATAGCATTTATGAGTTTTTTCCTCGTTTTCTATACACTTTCGATGTAATTCCGAGCTTTAGCCTAAAGTTACACACTGCTCTCTTTTTTGTTGGCGTAATAATTCTCAGTTCATCGTAACTATGTCTGTAGGTGCTTCTAGATAAAAATTCACAAGCAGTAATACCGTTGTGTCCATGAAATGTTACCAGCAGAAATATCTATCTCTTTTAGTACTAATGAATTGCAATTTATACAATTCCGGCTACAAAATATTGCACAATGCCTTTAGAATAGTGATATTCTGTTGTGTTTAAACATTATTGGGTCTAGCAGATAATTTCTTTTGTAAAGACGAATTTGTGGCTTTAAGTTTGCAGTCCACTAAAATACTGTAACCAAACTAGGCAATTGTTTTTAAAATGTTTATTTATATTTACTAAAATTACAATTATTTATATGCACTTAATTATTTAAATATTTATTTCACAATCCACTAACATCATACATTTATATTTCTATTTATGTATATTTATATTTAAATGTATATCAATAATGAACAGTACAAGATTCAAATAAAAGCTAAACTAAGGCAGTTTAATCTACTGTTTATATAGAAAAGATAAATTCTAGACTGTCATGGAATAGTGCAGCATAAGAAATCAGTCATAGAAATGATATAACAAATTACAATGGTGTGACCCATTGCTGACCTAATTGAATTGACAGATATCGGTTACTGCAATGAGTCATTTGGGGATTACATCATCTATTTTATTCTAGAAAAAGGTGCTGGATGTTTCTAGAATTCTCTATTAGATTTTTATTGTTACCAATTTTTGTTACAATACGACGTACAAGTTGTGTACAAAATAATTGCTGGATTGTAATGTTAGATTCTGAGTTTTTAAAATATTCAAAATGTTTTAATCATGAACTATACGCTCACCACCTTACATCATGATGACTGTTGATATGTTGTTGTAAGTGCTACTAAAAAGTTTTTATCCTGGTTATCCTTCTACTATCACCAGAACATGATATACGATGGTAGTAAATTTATGAGTTATTTTTGTATAATTGATTACCTAGAAAGGCTTATTTAATCTTTGTTATTGGAGAATATCAAACTTCAAGGCCATTTTATTCTTTATTCTATAATTGCAATTGGTTTAACTTCAACATGATATCTGTTAGAAGTTTAAACTCATTAAGTTTACTAAATGATGTAACCAACCTATTGGTATCAAATGAGGGTGAAATTGTAATTACTACCATTTCCTGTTCAGTTGCTCGTTGATGTAAACACTAGGTTATAATTGGTTTTAGAAATAAAAATCTAGATCCTTCGATGAAATTTAAAATTTTATTGAACATTTGTATTCCATGACTTTACGTACATATAACACTATTTAAAAAATTTACATATTACCTGTAAAACGTTAAGTGATTAATAATTATTAGTAACGCTGCATCAACATTTTCGAAATAATTAACTCATGCTTATATTTGTTATAAGTTTCATACGAAATAAAATGGTGTTGTTAGACAGACGGAATTAAGTAGATGAATATAATAAAGTTATTGTTGAAGTGTATTTGCATTTTGATTAGAAATTATTTTAAAATGAGGTTTCTCCTTTCATCGCTAACGCGCATGTCATATTAAGGGGGAAATTTCCAAAGTCAAATATATGACAAAGTACCAGCGCATTTTCAGTATACAACAATGAAAAACTATTGGTTATTCAAACAATTTAAATAAACTTATTAAAGGCAATAACGCTCTAGGTTATAACAAGTTATACAAAAAATTGCAATTGTTTACACCATTTGATTAAAAGGAAATAATGAAGCACGTGTTGTTAAGGTAGCATTTTAATTATCTGCAAAAACACACATTTATTCCTTAATACGCCACCTAGTGATATAAAAATCACTTATCCTGTAAAAGAATCCATAGCTGGTCACTATAAATCAAGAACGTTCTTTATGAATTTTTCAATATTTCTAATCAGTTATGTAACTTGCATGAAAGCTTATGCTATAGAACCGTATTTCACTAGGTCATGGGATCTTGTAAATACAGTTATACCAATTCTGCAAGTAGTTTTCAATTTTAAATTACACAAAATGCAGAAAATAATAGAATTGTTTCATAAAGTATGTTTTACAATCTGTTCTACAACCAGGACGTTGACTGACAAATTTTCATAGCCATTGCTATTTAACACTTCACTGTAATCGCTGTGCCAGAATAACGTCCACTCCAATAATCGAGGAGTAATGGACCTTTGGGCCAACATTAGGAAGAATATATCATGTGGCTATACTGTAAAAGGATCTAAAATAGCATGGTTCAGCTAAATATTTTTACAAAATCCGAAAATTGCATTTAATCGAACCTAAAATAGATGCTTTCAATTTCAGTGTCATTTTAACAATATTACCAGTCTTAACTGTATTTTGTACCACAACGGACCCGAATTGCCAGATTTCCTTTTTCAAAACTAAAATTTGTGGTTATAGTAATTTACCACTTACGCACGTCGTCGTACGTTGGCTGAATTGCATAACTATTCCTTATATCAGGAACCGATTGTACAAGTGATTCAATTTACAACATACTTTCTATTGCTATAGCTGTCTAAGTGCATTGATAACTGAAAGTCACTGGATCTAAATTAACCATACTGCGGAATCAACACTTCCACCACAATATAATCACAATATGTTACGGATAACCAATTTTTTAAATCCTTTTTATATTGCCAAACGTGTATGCTTAAACTTAAACAGCGGTTTGAGGCTCTAAAGTACGCATCTGACTGACTTTCATCTATTTATTCACTATTAATAGGAGGTACCGCTATTCTTAATTCTTTAAGGCTACTAACAGTAATCGCAGCACAATTATTGGATTTCCAGAAAATAAATTTAAAATTATATAGATATAATTTTATATCTAGCGAAAGCATGTACAAGTTGTATAAAACTATCTGAAACAAAAAAGAATGTTATAAGTATAAGCTTCCGTAACGTTACAATTAGTTTATATTCAAATGCTAGAATTTGCAATCTTACAACGGTTGCTGCCAGAAAATTTTCACATAAAGCCATTTAAAAGTAATGCAAATATAAATTTCAAATTACAGACCTAACGTATTCTGCATAGTTGTTTGCTCAGCAACCAGTATCATATCGACTAAATCTATTTTACATACCAGTCTCTTACATAAAAGCAGTGCTTTGAACATTCTATAATACTTAATTTAACTTTGACATTGTTGCATGATTTGTAAATTCCTATATAATGCTTAAGACGTTCAAATTTCTGAACATTTAGCTTAATTTTTGTAATCGTAAGTAATTTCTAGAATTCTATATTTTACTTAAGCCATTTGAGGTTTCTGCAAAACAGCTTCCATTGTAAGTTATACAATTTTCGCAATTTAAAATTTTTTACTATGCACATTCTAGTTAGAAGCTGACGAAAAAGCAATAGATTGTCAATTAGTTATTTAGTTAGTTAATCTAGTTAACCAAATGAAATGAACTGCGCCGGTGTTAAACGTTAACAGTTCGCCTTTTGTAATTGTGCTACCGTTCCGCATCATAATCATAGCCTAGAGAACTTTATTTACACTGTTTGCTAGTATGCAACGTTTCGTCGTCAAAAGAAGAAAGTGTGATTTTATTTTGACGAATTGTGTATTTGTTTTATAATATTAATTTCACAATATGTTGCTCCCGAAAAATGTTTACTGTCATCACTTAAACTAGTTGCTTTAACATAAAATTGTTGTAAATTTCATGAACACCCATCTTAAAAATATCTAAACTTGCTATCCCAACATATATTGATTTACTAAATTTTATTTACACCTTGGAAGGTTCTATGGCAACGAAATTTTCATCAAAAATTGTTAAACTATGGAGAAATTTGATAGAGATAGTTTATTTCGGGCAGCATAACGACCATTTCAGCGTTTAGCTACTTATAAAGTCAGTATTTGCGGATGTTTTCTGTTATTTTTCCAAGAACACATTGTTCCTTCGTTTAAAAATCGTTTTTAAAGGTCGCTTGTTGCCGAGTTTCTCACTACCATTCTCAACGTAATCCTTTAACATTCTTACTGATCAAATTAACTGCTCCATATATTTTAGGTAAGTTGAGTCCGGCTTTCAAAGAGTCCTTGGGAGTAATTAATAATGTAACGCTTTTTAGAATGAGCCTTTTAACATCGAATTCGGCTCACAGCGATGTTCAGGCGCAAACGGAAGATCTTTATGACTATGGTGCAAATTAAGAGGGCACTATAGCTACTGTCACCATTACCTGGTATGTCGGACACATTCAGAATGTGAACTTCTTAACCCATAAGTCACTTAAAGTTGCCTGTAGGTAATGGATGCGGTATTATCGCTACTTATAAATGGTTACCTTCGAGGCAGGCTAAATATTAAATTTGGATTAAAATTGGATATTTACATATTGTTGGCCTTACTATACCTTTTAGTATACTGGTTTATGCACCCTCAGCATCCTCTCTTAAAGAAAAATAACAAATTCAAGTCGCTAAGTAGTTGTAACTTTATCTTAGTACATTTTTAGAGCTACATCTCAGGAATTTGCTGGAGCTGTAGAATAAAGAACTAGATTTAAACTATACGTTGCAAATTGGTCATAGTGAAACTTTTCAATGGCACATGTTAAGCGAATAACATCGAATTTTAAATATAAATCGCTATAATCACCTACATCTTTAATACTAAATTAATTTTATACGCTAACTGCATAAATATAATCACACGCCCTTTAAAGTGCTATGTAATGCACGCCAGCCGGCAATGTAGCTTTTTTAAATTTTTCTCAACAATCTAGTTGTAAGGAAATATGTCTTTTAGACTTAAAGACCTAACTTCTGTAACTGTTGCGTTTGATTTGTATCAATGTTTTAATGCCATTAAACTAACCAACGTTATTGTCCATAGGTTACCTTGTAAAGTTACAAAGTTTGATGAAAAGAATAAATAGGAGGCAAGTTCTACCAAAGTTCTATTTAAAAACTAAAACGAATCAACGAACTCAAAATTTACATTTGATGCATCAGCTGTTGGCTTTGTAAGCAAAATGTATTTCTCTTTGCTTTTCGGTTACAGTGAAACTGGTCCTGGAATGCCCCTTGCAACCTGACAAATTGTGAAAAATTACTGTCAGTTTAAACTAGAAAACTGTAATGCTATCACATTCAAATTGTTTGGTAGACTTTAGTACCGTTAAATTATTTGGCAGTCTCGATCTGAATTAAATTCGAAAGCTTCAGGTCAGCGATATTGCTTATATCGAGATATAGTGTTAATGTTTCGAATTAAACATTCATAGTTGATGCATAAAGTTAGATAACAACACAAATTCGTTCTGCTTGGGATGAATTACTTTAGCTGTCGTATTTATAGTACTGCAGTCTAAAACATGCTCGCCTAATTTAGTTTGAGATGTATAAATAGGAGTGACAGCTTACGCGAATAAACCACTTTGTTGTGTGTTTAGTAAGTTGCTTGCGAAGTACGCGTGATACATTTTTAGTCAACATTACTTCTCAGGCGCATGCTGTTTTTACATTTCGCGAATGGTTTTTCCTTCTTATCAAGCATCATTCAACTCATCAGCAGTGACAACACTGTATCTACTATCGTCATCTGGATTATAATCTAGTTTTGTGTCGATGTTTGTAAATTTTTCGTTAACTAAAAGCAAATTTATATTGTTAGCTCTTTTTGGACCTGACATTAAACAGAGTGGCGTCCCATCGTATTCCTTGTTTACTAAATTGAGGTCGTTAATGTTTAGTGAAGTTATTAGGTTTTGCTATAAGAATTTCTTATATTAATTTAAGTTACTCTTCATCGCAAATGAAATGCCTTCGAAACGGAGGGCGGTTAAGGAATAAATATAAGCAGTAGTTACATAGACGTAATATCCAGTGGTCAAGATAAAACTACCAGTAACTAAGCAGATGCAACAAAAGCTGTTTAGATTTTCTATATTTACACATGCTCTTCTTGCTCTTATGGTTCCAGGGATCTCAAAGGACGGCCCATCGCCACCACCGGTGGATATTTGACTAAATCAGTTTCCACGAAAGTTAATGTTAAATTTAATCAGTCAATTTTTGTAAAGTTTGCACCACTACCCTGCATATCAAACTCTGTAACATAGTAAAGTACGCTATCTAAGCTATTTGTTGTGTACCACTCTTTAAGTCGCGCTTCGTTTTTAATCTTGAACCTCATGATTCTTCTTCGTAATAAAAGTAAATGTTTTATATCTTATTCCTTCACTGAGCGTATTGCTTATGTTGCTTTTGTTAAGAATATTTTCAACCGTTGTTGGTAGAGGTTGAACTTAGTATATGAGTTCATCTGTAGATATCATATTTACCCTGAAAATGCAATTACATCTTGTAGAAATATTTTAAATGCTCAATTGGCATTTGGAAGCAGTCTTCGAGAAATTCTTCGACTCTTTTGTTACATTAATTTATAATAGCTCCACTGCTCAAACGACTTTTGAGCGCTGATTAAATTTCCACCTATCATAGCCTATCCAATTGTTTAATTTCAGCTGTATGTCACATCGCAGTTGTCCAATTGTAATCTTAATCCTCTCCCATCTTGAAATTGATGAAGTTCGTTGTTTGCGTTACTAATTTCTCGTGTAGTTGCCTCATTGGTGAACTTGCAGTTTAATCAGCGTCATCTATTATCGAGGTGAATGCATGTCCTATACATGTTGAAATTCATAGCTCACATTGGCCAATGCGATTAATTAATTCATAAATTCATTGAATTAGTGTGTCAAGTGGTAGGAATTAATTCACATATTAATCAGTCCAGCCCATTAAGTAGTAATTCATTTAGAACATTAGATAACTTATCATAACAATCATTCCGATAAATCTGAATTCCCCGTGATTGTGATTAGTTAGAATTTCTGGAACACTCAATAATCAAGTTTATTCCAACAGCTTATAGCCAATTACAAGAATAGTATACACAACATTAAAACAATAATTAAGTTTTAAATAATCAAAATTAACATTAA
>JAHWXV010303828.1:0-11895 GCA_024586415.1 Phrixothrix hirtus | reverse complement strand
TAATGTATTATTCATTTATTATTAAAAAGGTTTTTATATTTCATGATTATTAATCAATTTTACTTATTCTATAAATATATAAATGACGTGTTATCAATTTATATCTTGTTAATTATTTACATGTATCTAAAATGTTCATAGATAAATTTAGAATATGATCATGTAAATAATAATAATTGGGAACACGTGACAATACATTACTAAGAGTCCTTGATTTTTGTTCTGGCCACCATTGTGATAAAGGTATATAAACGTTCTAATTTCATTGCAACCTCGTATACCTTGTATTTCTTTCTGCGTGTACATAGGAGGACACCAAAATTAATGCAAGTATATCGTGCGCTATAATACATTTGAATGTGTGTAAGGCTAGGAAGACAATGATCGCTTCTACAGATCATAGGATATAATGCTTGAGGGAATTAGACTGGTTTGTACCTGTTTTATTTTATGGTGGTGATATCTGCGTCTTTTCTCAGGATCTTTAGCTATGGATATAGCAATTTTATATGCATCACAAGGACTACAAGTGCCAACCGGCAGTGACGCAAAAGATAAACTAAACCCCTTATTGAAAATTTAATTGAACTATTGACGTGAAACACGTAGTTTTCTTGAATACTGTGTTCGAATTTTTCAAAAAAAGCATTGTATAACTTTGGTATATTTAAATTGCTTGAAACGTACTGCTCATTGGAATGCTTTTCTCTGCCATAATGACTTTCCTTTCTAGACATTGATGGAATAAATTCAAGAATTTATTGCTTCCACACTTGTCCCTTCGCTGGTCTCTTACCACCTAGATTTTTTTCAAAGAACACACCCTTTTTTGTGTTATTCCAGAAGTTTTACAGAAAATGGTTTTACAAAGCTATATTTCAGAGGAACCAGGAAGTGGTCAAAAATATTTGAAAGAGCGTTGTCGTCTACTATCTCTATAATCATCATACGTGAAGAAAACTTCGTTCTTCATTATAATTTTTCAGCGTGTAGAAATCACTGAACATATTTTGTCTAAGAGCTACAGCCACTGTCTCGCAAGCAAATGTACAGTTACATTTTGCATACAAAAATGTTGATACTCATAGCTAACGTAAAAACAAGATTCTAAAATCTTACCGTACCCTGTGCCACTTTACCAGGTATAAACTTTGTTCTGTTTAAGGTTAAATATGGACTTCCAGAATTTTTATTTAATTGTGTGTCAACCCTCATATTTCCAACTCTTTTTATTTTCTTAGCTCTACTCTCTTCAGGAATCCCCCATTATTGACTTCTCTAAATACTTGAATCATTGTATTGTTTGAATAAATCATCAAATACAGGCTTTTATATCGCAAAATTGTAACGAAAGTACTTTGGCACTTGGTAAATTTTTATCTTTGAGTGTCATTTACTGCCACTTCTAGCAGAACTATCGATCCTAAATATATTGTGCAAGTGAAGCTTAATACTTAGACCGTATTTTACATATAAAATATAATTCCTAAACACTGCCGCTTACGGCCTTTTACATATGGAATACTACAACTATACATAAAGTATTGAAATAAGAAAAGTAGTATCCCTTTAAAGTAAACCCTGTAGAAATTATTTGATGAGGATCCGGATCGAAAAATGGACTTTGTGAGCAAATAATGAATAAGTGCAATGATTATCTTTTCTTTAGAAAAAAATATTATTTTTAAGAGTTAATGCACTTTTACTTTTCGTGATAATAATAATAATAAAGAAAAACACATATGGAAGACTTGGTTATTACAACTAAAATGGTTAAAGATCGAGTTAGAAGAGTCGAAAATTGGACATCACCAGGACATGATCAACTTCATTATTTTAGGCTCAAATATTTGACCAGTCTCCAATACATAAAGTATTGAAACAAGAAAAGTGGTATCCCTTTAAAGTAAACCCTGCAGGAATTATCTGAGGATTATCCGGGTCGAAAAATGGACTTTTGTGAGCAAATAATGAATAAGTGCAATGATGACCTTTTCTTCAGAAAAAGATTATTCTTACGGATTAATGCACTTTTACTTCACGTGAAAATAATAATAATAATAATAATAATAATAAAGAAAAACACACATGAAAGATTTGGTTATTACAACAGAAATGGTTAAAAATCGAGCTAGAAGAGTCAAAACTTGGATATCACCAGGACAAGATCAGCTTCATTGTTTTTGGCTGAAATATTTGACCAGTCTCGATCTAATACTGGTTACAAATATTAATACACTTTTACATGATGGAGAGATTAATGAATGGTTAGTAACTGGAAAAACTTCTTTAATTAAGAAAGACCCCATCAAAGGCACTACACTGGGAAACTATAGCCCAATAATATGTTTTCCAACTATATTTAAATTACTTACCAGCATTGTTGCTGACAAAATACATGATTACTTTGAAGTGAATAACATCTTCCCAGTCGAGCAAAAGGAAAATAAACGGAAAAGTAAAGGCACACAAGTTCAGCTTCTAATTGATAAAATGATATTCGAAAACTGTAAAACTCAAAAAACAAATCTACATAGGGTGTGGATTGATTATAAGAAAGCGCTTGACTCATTATTATACAATTATATTTTAAAATGCTTGAAAACGACTGTAGTTAGCCAAAACATCATATTATTTGTTCACAAAGCTATGAAAATATGGAAAATTAAATTAATGGTTGGAAATGAAAACTATGGGCAAGTCAAAATTAAAAGAGAGATCTTTCAAGGTGACGCTTTGCCGCCATTATTGTTTACTATTGCGATGATCCCACTCTCAGTAGTGTTTAACAAGATAAAATGGGTTACCAAACAGCAAATAACTCACAAAAAATTTCGCGCCTGCTCTACATGGATGATTTGAAGCTAGATGGAAAATCAGATATAGAGATTCAATCATTGGTAACTGCAGTGCAAATTTTTAGTTCAGATATTTCAATGGAATTCAGACTAGACAAATGTGCCACTATTATAATCAACAGGGGAAAGAATATGAAGTATATAAATATTTGGGTATCCTGCAGTTGGATAATATCAAACATAATGAACTGTAGAATGTTATTATTAAAGAGTATAGTCAACATGTTAGAAAATTGCTAAAAACTAAACTAAATGGTGGGAACACTATCAAAGCCATTAATTCCTGGGCTATTCCTGTTATAAGATATACTGCTGGTATTGTTAACTGGACACAAGTTGAATTAGACAACCTTTATAGAAAAACGGCAAAACTAATGACAATACATTACTCATTACATCCACCTAGTGATATTGCTAGATTATACCTGCCTCGCAAAACTGGAGGCAGAGGTTTATTGCAAATTAGACAAACTGCAGAAGAAGAAAAACTTGCACCAGGTGATTAGCTGGAAAATGCTAAAGAACTAACATTAATATAAGTGAAAAATCATAAATTGTTAAAAGTGCGAAGATCAAAGAGGTAATATAGAGAAAATGTTATTAAAACTAGAACTGACAGTTGGAAAGGTAAAGCGCTTCATGGACAATTCGAACAAAAGAAAACAGGGAAGGTAGAGATGAATAAAATATTGCAATAGCTAACAAATAGGACTATAAAAAAAGAAACTGAAGGATTAATTTTAGTTGCTCAAGAGCAAGGCCATTCGAAACAATTCAATAAAGGTCAAAATTCAAAAATCATCAGATGACTCAAAATGTAGGCTATGTAAAGAATCTGAAGAAACTATAAACCATATTCTTAGTCCATGCAAGAAGATCACCCAGACAAACTACAAAGTACGTCATAATAATGTAGCGAAAAGTATTCATTGGAACATTTATAAAAATTATTAATTGGAAGTGGTTAACAACTGTTGGAAACATAAAGTTGAAAAAGTTATACAAAATGAGAAGATTAAGATCTTATGGGATTTTCGGATACAAACAACTTTTACCACACAATACTCCTGATTTACCTTGATTGAAAACAAGAAAGTATGGATAATTGATATTTCAGTACCTGGGGATATTATAGTGGAAGAGAAAGAATTAGAGAAGACCACCTGTTATCAAGACTTAAAAATCGAAATACAAATACTTTGGCACAAACCAGCAGTTGTGGTTCCAGTGATTATCGGCACACTGGGTGCCATACCGAAAAACCTAAGTTGACACTTAAAACAACTAAATATTGAGAAAATATCTATCTATCAACCACAAAAAGCCACGCACTGCTTGGTTGCACTCATATAATTCGCCGATACATTACAACATCTTAGATTCTTGGGAATATTTCGATGTGTAATAAAGGCCAACTCCAGCTAAAAATTCAGCCGGTTGTTATACATTTTTCGTGTTTAAAATAATAATGATATTAATGTCTTTAACGGCCCCCTTGGAGCTTGATGCAGTCGCTGCGTTCCCTAATTGTGTTATAGATTTTTATATCGTCAGCATAACACAGTTTATAGCATTTAATTGTTGTTAAAGATCACTAATGAATATTAAAAGAAAAAAGGTCCTAAGTTCGATGCCTTGGAAACCCCTGACGTATGTTATACTTGTGAGTAACATCTGCAATACATAACACAGTTCTGTCTATCTATTAAATACGATTTAAAGAAGGCATGGATAATCTAAAAGTTAATAGTGATGACATAAACGCAAAATCGTAAGTACTGGGCCAAAGAAAATCCGAAATGGATGCGATAATATCATACGCAGTATCTATTCAAAGTTACTGTAAGGAATGAAATTATTTGACCATATTGTTTTGATGACAACGTAAATGGAGCAGCATATTTAAATTTTTTAATGAACTACCTTGTCCAAATGTTAACAAGTCTATTCACCAGCAGAAACAATCCTGGGGAATTTGACGAAAGCTTATAGTGTCAACAGGATGACGTGCTTCTTCATTATTTAGCAAGGTTCAAAGGTATGTTAACTAAATTTTCCCACAAAGGGCAACATTGAATGACCGCCGAGATCACCGGACCGCACACCCTTAGATTTTTTCTTTGGGGTCACTTAAAAATGTAGTTTATAAAAATGAACCTAATAATAAAGAGAAATTAAAGAATAGCATTACAACAGAAGAACAAAACGTTTCTCAGGATATCGTTAATAAAGTTCAGTAAGTGTTTATTCATCGCTTGGGTTACTGCCGGCTGAAGGAGGACTGCAATCCAAACACTTATGGTAGTTATTTAAAACGTTGTTAATTTTAATTTGTTCAAGTAAATCAATAAATAAAGAGAAAATAGTAAATACCTGTGCTCAACTTTCTGATCTTGAAATGATCATAATTCCCAAACTAACAACCATAGACCTCAGGAATGATACTTTTCTGAGATCGCCTATTTAAGTATAACTCAAAAATTGAAGAATATTTAGGGTCTTCTATTTAAAATTGGAACAATGACGTCTTCAGCGAAACACTGATGAAGTCAAAAATGTATAAAATACAGCGGAAGATTAAAAATTGCAAATAAAAATCGAGGTGATGACGGACTTTTCAAAATTATTTTAGTTTTGGAGATACATAATTTATTTCATACATTTGTACACACTGTGTAACACCATTGATACTTGTTATAACTTTATGCGAGTATTCTTAGGATCTGTGTAGTTTGGGTAACTGTTCTCGTCGTCTCTGCAGGCAATAATTTGAAATTGTCCATCTATAGGCTGTACATTATAAATGTCCTTCATTTTATCGCTAGCAATCTGATTATTAGCACATATTTTGTCATATATAGATTTCTCTTTTGACCAAAGGCCCTTCTCCTCTTCTCTTGGCTTACTACCGAACTTTCGATTACATGGTAGCCTTATATCATGCCCAAAGAATACTATAACCGGTATCTCACCTGTTGCCTCATGTACAGTTGACTGATACGCCACTAAGAACAGATGTACATATTGATCGCAGTTTCGTTGACGATCTGATACTACTTTAGACAAATATTTCCGCATAGTTTATGCTCTCCGCCTTTCCATTTGATGAAGATGAACAGCAGTAGTTCTGGTCTTCCGTATTTTTAACAATTGAATAAGGCTTTGGAATAGGGTTGGCCCAAAATTTTGTTCTTGGTTGGAAAGTAATTCTAATAGAATTTTGAAATTATTGAACTATTCCTTCACCAATATCCCATCTATTTTAAATGCCTCCTGAGTTTGCACAGCGTATACATTGGTCCACTTACTAAAATAATATATCCCCAGCAAGATATATGTATTTCCTGTATCTGTTTCTTGACATGGAACTGCTGCATCAATTGCCACCCATCCAAAAGGACTTGTCATGCTATATTGTCTTATCGACGCTCCCCATCCTTCAAGCGGACTGTTCGCCGAAACATATGTATCACACCCCCGACATTACTGCTTAAAGCTTTCCTTGCACTTCACTAAATAAAACCGTTCGCGAATCTTTTCCGGTGTCTTCTCTGCTGCGAATGCTCCCTTGATGGACCACTTGCAGTTATGGCAAAAGTTCTACCAGTCTATTTTTGGGACTATCAACTGTATCATTTATAAAAATGTTAAATTAACCTCATCATCGCTAACAATTCTTTGCAAGTAATACACTAGTTCCGTTCAGGCTTTAACAAAATCTTGCTGAAATATCCAATTACTTTCCTGTCCAGGTCTAAACTGTGACAGGTCAACGTCGATACCAACTGACTTGCATATGTATCCATAACAAATTTGCTCTCCATTCTAGGATAACTAAGGACATGCATAGATACCAACACCTGTTTAATCGTTTCAAATGGCCCTTGATAACTACTCTTCCATAAATAGGGTTGCTCTTCTTCGGTAAATTTTGTAAGACTTTTTGCAATATCTGCATGTATACACATAAATCGGCGGTAATATTTACATAACCCCGCAACACTTCGAATTTCGTGCCAATATTTGGGTTGTGACAATTTTCGTATTGCCTTAATCATCTCTGGGTCACCTACTACGCGTTTTTCAGATACCACGTCGTCAAAGTATTTAACTTCGTTCTGGAACAGATTTCAGTTTTTTTGTAAGTGCGCACTGGGAAATCTGTGGGAAGATCTTCCAGATCTTTATCGAAGGATATTCCAATTACTATAACATCCATCAAATAAACCAGTCACGTTTTCAAATACAGGCCTCCTAGGGTCAACCCATCAATCTTTCAAATTGTTTCTTCATTTTCTTCTGCGTGAACGTAACTGCAATCGAAATTTTCTCTTTAAATACATTTTGACTTAATTTAATTTTTCCCCTTTAAACACAATTTTATTTCTTTTCGTGATTTATTGAAATTTTACATAATTTCTTCTTATTCTTTATTTTAACTTGATTTAATTAACAAGATTTCTTCACGTAATATATTTGTGATTTCTTGTTATAATTTATTATATCTGAGTTGGAATCCATTTTAACAGGCATTTTCTGCGAATTTTCCGGTAGGGGTCCATAGCTCTTTTGACTGACATGTATAAGACAATTTACACTAACTTAAATTTATTTATTTAATTATTATTATTTATTTTATTTTTCCTGCAAATTTATAATCTAAATATTCAAACCCATAACTGTTATTAATTATAACAAAACTTGCAAGTTATTTAATCATTTATTTTGGTTTTCACTTTGCAACTATTCATTATTCAACTGGTATTATTTCTAATATTTATTTTAAAGTGAAAATTATCTTTACAAACCAATAGTAATATCAAAACTAAGTAGTGATTCATGTATTTATAGTTAGACTATAAATTCTAGAATAAATCGGAGAAAGCGAGAAAGTATGTCTCGCCTCGGAAATCTACTGGGTCAATCATAACACACGTAATTGCTAAATTTGTTACAATATTTAACAATTGAGAAAAATGCAATTTTAATTGTAATTTCGTCTTTATATTGTGTCTGGCAACAGAATTGAATTGCATTAATAGGTTGCTATAAAAATAAATGATAGTGCTAGCCTCGAATCATATCATTTAGCTCAATAAGGCATTTGAACAGTTTCGCGAGTTTTTTTATTTCAGAACAAAAACTATAAAAGTTCAATTAATTATTTGTTAGAATTGAAACTGACATGAAAATTATAAAATATACAAATAATTTCTTTTGTAATTGATATATACTAAAAAGTCCCTTGTAAATTAGCAACATCTATAGTACACAGATATGACTTTGTAACATCATCTTTTCGATTCACAGCGGCTTCCAATCGTCTTGTTATACTGGTAGTTCTAACAACCTCTGGGCAGTCTTCAGGAATAGAATAATTCCAAGTCTCCTGTGATATTACCTTAAATTCCATAACCGCCCTTGTTGGGTGTAAATGAAATTTTGTTTTCAGTATATGCCATAATGGCTCCATGGGAAACTCATTTGGACTTCAAAACCTATTACAATAATAGTATATCATTTTCTAAGAACTATTCTTTAACGATTTCGGCTGTGTAGTATGCAGCGCCATCCTGTTGAAATACAACGTCATTTCCAATTGATTAAAGTGTATCATGGAAAGCTCCCAAATAATTTTGGAGAGTGTTTATGTACATAAAAGTGTTTACAGTTTCTCTCATAGAATGAAACTTAATAGGGAATTTCAGTTTTCAATTAAGGTTATTTCTATTATTACACGATATCAAACGCAAATTATATAATATTCAGCTACATGTAAACAACATGAATTAACCCATATAGACCTGAAACTCTTTTAGTAAGAATTTTACAGAATTTTCATTAGAAACATAACCAATAACCTTTGAAAATTATCAAAAAAATACAAAAATAAATTTCATGAAAAGGTTGCTGGAAATCACCTGTCCCATATAGGGTACAGTAAACTCATGCATATTCAAAAGTTAAAGTATGTCAGTTTATTTTTTTAATTAATTTTAATTAACAAAGCACAACAATACTATAGACTGCGTTTACTATTTGTGAGTAAATATGTTATTTAGTTCTTAGTACGATAGTGCATGAAACACTTTACTTGTACATGAAACATTGTTTATGGCAAAGACCACATCTTGTTCAGGTACTCTGTTCTATAACAATTACCATTATATCTGGAAAGCATTCGAGCGTTTTGAACTGCCATATCAATACAGTGTAAAATAACAAGCATGTACCACTTCTTCACCCGGATACTAAACCTGTACGACGATATGTTCTGGTCTAAACGATCTACTCCTCGCATATTTAGATTGTATTAATGTATCAAATGTGGTTGCGATATAGTAATTTCTTTTTCATCTGCTGGGAGTACCGTTCACTTTTATGAATTGGATTTATTCCAATGGCATTTGAAAAAACTGACACTGCACTGTTATCATGCCATTTACAAATTATTATGTCATCATTGACACGATAGTCATAAAACCCTCTATCTTTCTTTCTCATTTGTTTATTATCAAGCAACGGGCATTTCCCATATCGGTTTTCTCTTATAGTGCCAGTGATTCGTATATTTTTGTTACTCAATTCATTCACAAGAGGCAAATCAGTGAAAACTTTGTCGATGAACAAATGGTAATTTTCTCCCATAGCAAGTTCAAATAGTTTGTCAATATAGGTCAGAACGACATTGGCACCAAGGCCTAGCTCAGAGTATCTAATATTCAGTTTTGTTCCTGCACCCTGATATAGTCCAAACCATACAATATAACCACCTGAAGTTGTTCCTGCCCACAGTTTACATTACGTACCTGATTGGCTTGCCTCAAATAAATTGTTTGCTGCCATGTTTTCCATAATATGGCAACATGGCTTCGTTAACACTATGGTTTTCTTTATTCGGGCTAAACTTTAAAATAAGTAATATAAACTCTAGAAACTCTAAAACCTTAGCTGACAGGATATTTATAAGTGGGCGTACCTTTGCGAATTTATCGGATTTGTCTAAACGCAGATTATCAGCACAATACAAATTTGAAAATGATGCTGAAAATCTGTCTCTCGATAAAGTACTAGCAATCAAATTATTTCTAGAATTAGGTGAGTTTTCTCAGTACATACGCCTTCTATTAACTTGGCAATATCCACTCACGAGTAGAATTTTGACATCAGCAGGGCGAATCCTTTTTGCTAAATATTTATTAATCTCAGTTGTCAACAAATCATAAGCTTCATCTGTGAAAAACAACGAAAACCACTCAATTGATCATCTTTCTTGTGCAATATGAGTTACCGATTCCCACATAGTATCTTTTGGATGATAATTTTGTTTTTTCCATTAGAAGTTCTTGTAGAATTTTCGCAGCGGCTCATTAGATTTACGTTCTTCATCAAGCTCTTCAACCTTGAGCATCTGTAGTTCAGCTGCAGTCCTTAGCATACTTGGTGGTAAATTATTGATGTCGACATTATCTTCATTTCTCGAGTCTTCATCTGTATCTTCATCATTAGCGTTATCAGGTAGTAGTAAGAAAATGTCACATTCTGTTTTAGTATTGCCTAGATCCTCTTCTTCTAAAAGGGTTACAAATTCATTTAACGATAAAGCTCTAAGATAGAAGAAAATCCATATCTTGAAAAATTAACGATTTTCATATTGTGTATAGTCCTACTGTAACACATGGTACACCGTATTTCGAAGTAAAAAAAAACGCTATGCAAATATTAAAAATATATAATTTTATTTAAATTTAAAATAAATAATTATGGCAAAAACGCCATTTTTACCTTTTTGTAACCATCTTTGAAAAAGGAATAATAAATCACTGACTTGACTGTGTTTGTATTCACCTTTCGACAAAGTTTAGCGCACTAAACTATTTTTATGGTATTGTTTATACCGTCAAGCTAAATAGACAACATGAAACTCTTACGAGTACATCAGCAAATTATTTTTAATGAACTACTGTAGGTTTAAATGGGTTAATAAAAGAAAGTAGTCAGAAATGTTCAAAATCTAAATCAGTTTGACAAATAACTACTAATTACTAAATGAGCTAAGTGATATAATTCGAAGTTCGTACATAGAGTATCTATTTAATACGTAATTGATCGATCATAGTTTTCTGAAGTGTTGTCAAATTCAACTGAATAATGGATGGTTAATAGGATATAAAATAGTATATTCTAATATTAGTTTAATTTCAATAAGTTATTCCGAAAAATATAACTGCTTCAGGTCATATGATTTTAAATGAGACGCGCAATATTTTTTACTAGAAAATCTTTCACCTTGCAGCATATACGCTAATTCACGCCACATACAATTTTGTATACTTTAGCAGTGTTGCAAATGTATTAATTGTTTCTAAAGTGTAAAGTACTTGATGAATCTGTTAAATTTTCAATATCTTTAACAACTATTTACATATTTGGACTAACATTTCTATCTAATGTATACTAAAATAAAGCGATACAACATTAAGATATTCTTTTCTCCAACCGTTGTAATTAACCTTTACTTTTATTAATGTAATTTAGATTAAAAGTAGGTCATTTCGGGATAGCCATGAATCACTTTGTTTCTGCGCAAAAAGTCATATTTTAACTAGTGCAAAACATTAGTTTGACATTTCACAAAATATGTTATTTGATTGAAAAACAATAAAACGCAGGTAATTATACTAACGTTTCGTAGAATTCGTCATTTTAATCTTCAGTCATTTAGAACTTGTACTTTGTTAAATGCGGTTGGAGAAAAAATAGTTTTTTTATTGGTACAAGGAATACACTTTCAGGAATCTGCTACGCGTCATCCAGCAAATTTTTTACTCATACCGCAGGTATTTTTTGTTCTAATGCGATAAAAGCAAAGTGATACTTTTAATTCCAAAGGTCAATTCTGCCATTTTCATACGTCAGTCTTAAATCAAGTATTGAAATTTAAGTAAATCTTCTAGTCAAACCTAAATTCTTATATCAATATATATATATATATATATATATATATATATATATATATATATAGTGTTACCAGTGA
>JAHWXV010303818.1:0-13786 GCA_024586415.1 Phrixothrix hirtus | reverse complement strand
GTTTCTAGAATTATCTTTCCTATATAAGCAGCGAATTGAGTTCTCTTAGAGTAGTTTTTGTTAGAATCTTGTACTGTGCATTACTGATATAAATATACATGAATAGAATTATAAATAAATGTTTGCTGCTGGTGGATTGTGAAATAAATAATTAAATAATTAAAATAAATTAGTGTACATAGTTGCTTGTAGAATTTTAGCGAATATAAATAAACATTGTAAAACAATTAGCTAGTTTCGTTACAATACTATCAAACACTTTTCGCAATTTCTGAATGTACTTTGTACTGCACCCGACCCACCGTTACATGTAGAAGGGGCCTAAGGTACAGCACAATAGAACTTAAGAAGTCAAGACGTACAGCTGTCAACGAAAACGACTGCACTCGATGACAGTTGCAGCCGCTCTCTATTCAGAGTGTGCTCCCGGCCGAGATTTGATACTTTTACAGTTACAGGAACACCTGATAATTGAATGCCACGCCCACATTTTAATACCTACTTTTTTACTCCCTAACCATAACTGTTGACGCACCTTATATTTGTAATTTAGTTTATATTTTTGTTCAATTTTTATTGCATGATTAACATAATGTCATGCGTGTAATTATTTAGCTACCCTCACACAATTCAATTTGAGACGGTGTCTGAACCAGTCGAACTTAAAATTAACACGCGACAGGTCACCGCCGTGGTAAACTTCTCGTTGTAAGTATTATCGTAAACTTCTCGTTTTAATTATTGGTAAATCAATACGGTATACGGTATTATGTAGCAGCCTATTGATAAATCATTAATATTTGTATTTCTACTGTGGAATTATCTACAAAACATATTAATCTACAAGTGTTACTACCACAGCTTTGTTCGTCTGTAAAATATCCCTTGATTTATCCTTAAACTTTTTATTTTACCTAACACATATGAACAAAGCGTGCAGCGCCGACTTTGAAGTTACAAAGCTGTCTCCTTGTGCGTATTTCCCTCATTTTTGTTTGTGTATATTTTGTTTAATGTTTTTAAAATATCAAGATTCAGTGGCCTATCTAATTGGGATACAAGACGAAGTATACTTTGTTTACAAACAAAAAACAGTAACCTTCAACAAGATGACGTCAAATTTCGCTATAGGACTGCAAGTAGCCAGTTAAGTTTTTGACATACTTACTGCAGAACTTTTAAGTGCAGATTGGATACTTGTACCGAGCTAAGCTTGCTACCGAGCGATATTTTTATTATCTTTACATTTTAAGTAACGAACCTGCTAATTGTGAAATTATGAATTTAATTTTTACTTAATAAAAGAAGTGCAATGGGATGCGGTAGGAATACGGACTGTATTTAGAATTCAATGATGATGAATTTAAAAAAAAATACATGATAATGTTTAAAATAATTCACCACCAATTTATTTTCTATTAAAAACTCAATGACGGAACTAAATTATATACCTAATGATAAGATAACATGAAACCAGCAAAAGCTGACAAGTTTTATCGAAAAAGTGTTTCAAATTTATGTGTGTAGAAGGTGTAAATTTGTTAGATCTGCAATTCTCATTTAACCCCTCCCTTGCAGCTCAGTTTTGCAATTCACTAGTGGTATCGAATAAATTCTTTCAAACTTATTTTCGTTTTGCAATTCATGACGTGCTTGGTGGATAGTGTAACTTTTCGATCCCCAGAACAATGTTAGTGCAGAGTTCTACCTACACATTGTCTTATTGTATTTGGTTATTTATAAAACTACTGGTTTATAATTTAGATGTTATTAAAATGTTATGTCAGTAAATTTATAATATCTCACGCTGGTCCGTTTGTAATTGTAAGTTGTGATTGTTACTGTTAAAACGTAATGGCGCCCATGTTTGAGTTGAAATAAGGGCAAGCCTTTATTTTGTATATGTTAAACCAAATCCAGCGCGAAAACTGTACTGATTAAAAGAACTTTGATAATAGAGCAGTGCGCTTTTTGAATTGACGTCCTCACTCATTAATTATCATTTAACTTTCTATACAAACGTTTTAAATATTCCTTTTATGATGGTATCTAGGGAGACATTTTGGCTGGGCCTTTTACATTCCATTTCCCATCTTCGCTTCAGCATGAATTGCAAATGTCGAGATTGTTTGTGTAAATACAAAATTTAAATGAGTATTCCTAATTTGATTTAAGTAGGCTCCGCTGAATCGAAAAGGCAACCCACGCTATTTATGTATATACGTTTCTAAAGTTTGTTATTGTATGATGTTTTTATTTTTAGTACCGTGAATATTGTTGCACTTCCGGCGTTTACTTATCAATACATAATTATCTTCAATGTTGCACTGACCTTTCGTTCTCCTATTATATACATACATACATACATACATATATAAGTTTAAAATTTTTTTATGCCTCTAATTTAATGAGTGTTTGTAGCTAAATAGCATGTCAGGGTCTTTTGAATTTATAGAAAAAATTAGGCGTCATTGTTAATATAGAGAAGCTCGTAGTTTATTATGTAAAGGTTTTTAAAAGCAATTAGATTTCGTAAACAATCAATCTGTCATAATTGTACAATTCTATTCAATGAGCAGATGAATGTCTAAATTTTACTTAATAGAAAAATAAATTTGGATCTTTACTGGAAGAATTATGTAATCTTCACCTTGAAATAATTCATCAATTACATCTCTATTTAACCTTGAAATTACATAAATTAACTTCCAAATGTATTCTCCATGCTTATTTCCTGTCATACAATTCAAATTAATTAAATTATTATTATTATTTTAAGTTGCGCGTTTTAATTTGATAGTCTTACCTAGTTGTAATAAATTGGAGGCCGATGATGCAATAGTATGGCTATTATTAATTTTAGCGATTGCATGCATTGTAGGTGTTAAAAAGTTAGTATTTTCTAATTTATGAAGCTGTGCGCTAGTATTAAGTTTTGGTGGTTGTGAAAAATTAAAATCCACAAATAGATCTCACATTCAAAGGTTACAACCTGTGTAGGTCGGTATTTCTGTACGAAAGTCACTTGGTGTTGCATTAAATTAGAACGCAGATAAAACAATGTCATACAGTTCTAAAATCGCATTCTCAGAAATTAAGAGTTTAAAATAAAACAAAGTTATCTGCGGAAGCTTTTAGAACTATCGAGAACTAATCGTCCTGTGCGAACTTTGTTGGAATTTTGAAAAATCAGTTTGAGTTCAAAATGCAGCCGGTAGGTTTTGAAACGTATTTACAAACTGTACTATTACTAAAAACATATTTTGGCAACGTCAGAAATTTGACAAACTAAGAATCAATAAAGAGAAGAGTTGGAAACTCAGATGAGTTTTCTAAATCAGGCGATATTTATGTTGGTACTACTTGTTTCTTCTCTGCATGTTAAGAAAATGGCGACTACTTGTTTTACAGCAAGATCGGTAACGAATTTCCCGCGTTTAGGTTTTCCAGTAATAAATTCAAAGTCCGCTAACAGTCTAGTTTCAGTATACTGAACCATGTAATCGATTACTTTTTGTGAAAATGGTATTGTGGAAGTTCTGTCGCGGGTGGAAGCTTTTAACCACTTTTCCTTCGTCAAAACTTTTAATTTTTACTTCACTGTATACATATGTATATATACGATTGTCTTTTATGGACTCCTTCCAACATTGGTGCATCCACCAGGAAGAGAAGTTGAAGTGCTCTCTCCCACTATCGACCACCAAGATGTGCAGTCTAAGCAAAATATTTTAGCACATTTATTTTTTAGTCAAAAGCTTCGTTGTCCAATTTTTAGCGGAAATGCACGTTTTCAGCTTCCTGAGTCCGAAAACATGTTTTTAGAAATTGGCCAGTACGTGCGTGCGTGCGTGCGTGTATGATCAATGTGGCTCGAAAACTAAACGTTGTAGAAAAGTGAAACCTTATATTTGAGTTTATTACCTTCCTGACACGTTCTAATAAAAATTTTGTTAAAATCTAATGACCGGAAATGCCACTTTATTCTTGCGATTTTTGATTTTTCTGCGATTTTCTCGAAAGCGGCTCTAACGATTTTTTTAAAATTTGCCACATTTCTTGTGCCTATAATGCCCTTTTACGCGAACTAATCGGTTTCTCTAAGAAAATTCGCTGAAGCGAGTTATTAAGAAAAATCTCCGGAGTTAAGCAGCATACTGTAGAGTGCTGGGAATTGTGATGAACGGCGGTAGTAGTGAGAGGGGTTGGTGTATGGGCGCGTGCTGTGGTTGTGAAGGTTGAGGCTTTATTGGGTTTTGGTAATAGTAGTAGTACAAAGTTGCGCAAAAAAACACATGGATTTCAAAACAGTTCAACCTGCTTAATTTTCGATATAAAAATATTGCGTTCCACAAAAATCTGTGATATATTTAGTTTTTATTTAATTTATTTAACTTAATTTTAAGTATGAAATATTACGTCCGCAAAGTTTAGTATTGCTTTTCTCAACATTTCTCGGGACACAGCTGCGATTTCTTCCCAAATGGAAAGTTTTAATTCGTTTAGCGTACTAGGTTTTAGAACATAGACTTTTGATTTGAGGTAACCCCACAAAAAGTAGTCGTAAGCCGACAAATCCGGTGACCGTGGAGACCAAGGAACGTCGCCAAAACATGAGATTACGTGGTTGGGAAACAGTTGTCGGACAACTTCCATCGTGACTCTTGCTATATGGACTGTGGCCTCATCTTGTTGGAACCATATTTTTTCCAAATTGACCCGAAGTCTTCGAAGTTGCGTAACATCTCAAAATAGCGCTGAGAAGTCACTGTCTGTTATCGATCAGGAATCGCTCCACCAGCCACTACATTGAAATGTCGACGGAACAGACGTTAAACAGAAATTACAGAACCGTTATTTCTAAAAAACTGCTCAACCGCAAAAGTACGCTTCATGGCTACTGTAACTAAATTCTCTGTATCTCGCGGCAGGCGTAGTAGGAAATCCGCCGACCTAGTAACTAACGTCAATAACTTCAAATTAAAATTAAAATGTGTAAGAGAAAGCCGTGTGTTGTCTGACGTCAGACTTTTTTTTCTATATTGAAATGTGTCTAATAACATTTTTATAATTTCACAACAACGCTGTGCAAGTGGGATAATTTAACGAAAGTCTCAGATTTTGAAGTTCGCGCCAAGTTGTTGGAGTCGAGGCCATGTCCATGGCCCGTAAACATCTACAGTAACTAAATTAATTATACAATTTCAATATATATCTCTTGTCTTTACTTTCCAAAATGTTAAATATAAAGTTAAGCTAAGGTTATTCAGTGAAGTAGTAAAATGACGTCAGAGTATCGTCATATGGGTACGTCACGACACGCTGCCAATCGTAATCAACTATACATAAATATAATCGTGGATTGCTAAAGATTGTTGTTGATGGTATTTAAGTATAATAGTTAATAACAAATTGTACCTATTTCTAATTCTTTTATTTTGAATTAACTTGATTTTACACTATTAACGTATATTTTATGTTAGATTTACGGCAGCATTCTGTATCATTATGAAAAATTGGTTTTGTAACAAACAAACTTTTACTAAACGTATATCTTGCTCACGGTTATGCGGTTAACGTAATTGACAATAATAAAAGTAGATATATTTTTCGTCGCAGCCAATTCTAATAAAATTTGACAGTGTATTTTAATGTAAATATTAATCAGTCGTTCTAGGATAGCTACATAAAATCATGTGCAAACAGTTTTTAGAGCAGTACTTGGATGCATTTATTACAGTTATATGATCAGCTGTTGTTGTTGAACTCATAGCAATAATTAATCACTCATCAGCAATCTAATTAATTAAGTTATCTATAGTATATCCAATATTGCACATAAAATTTAAAATTATAAGATACTTGTAATGCTAGAAAATATTAGTTTTACTAATAAACTGTTTGTGTCTTTGTAAATTTAAACTCCAGAAATAGAATTACTTAAGCTAAAATAAGATTTATAAAGGTCACGCACTGAGGAAAATTTAAACAAATCGTGAGAACCTTAGTAACGACCAAACAATTCGAATTCTAGTTGTTAGTGAAACTTGCAATGAAAAGACACGAAAACGTCAAAAACCATGTATTTTTTATCAAGCCGCCGTTAAAGAAGTATTTTAATCAATAATCTAGGCTCATCGTATAAAAATATGTTATATGTAGCCGCTTACGAGACTGTTTAACTCAATGATTAATTACAACAAATTAAGTAATCGTGAGGCCGAGAAGTTAGTTTATTAATATACATACATAAATAGCAACCAGCGCGTGGGTGTAAAAAAATATAAATTAGATAAACATTTCATTCTTCAACATTCCGTACAAATAATTAAAATGTATACAAAGTTACTTGATGTATTTATTTTTCTCAAAACTAAATATATTTAGAGGTAGGGGGATCCTTAACGTTATAATCCTTAAGATGCATATTGTTTCATTGTATTGTTAAATTTAAATTTTTTTAACATACAATGCCTTGCGTAAATATCGAAAACAATTTGATTAGTAAGTTTAATTTTTAAACTGTCAATATTAGAATATGAAATTAATATTTTAGTAATTTTTACATACAATCATGTTTAAAGTCTTGATTGATGTAGTATCATTTATATTTTATTTATTTTTTAAATCATCATTTTTTTTAAATAAAAATTGTTGTTTATTTCCTACTTAAATAATAAGGGCTTAGATAAAGATCCTTAGACATAGTAAAATGAAAATCTTTTATTTTAGCATGAATAAATACAAAGTACATTGACTTAAATTAAATGTTTCGCTCGTCCTAATACATCATTTATATTAATTTAACTGTGTAAATTGGTTTCATACGAAATACTTTTACCTATTATATACATGAAATATATGTTGAAAAATAGAAAAATATTTTAAAAATTCAAGCTCTCCGCTAGAGTGTAGGGGAGAAACTATTTCAATGCTCCTGTCGTTTGTGTAAAGCAACAATCTGTAGCTTAGGTGACGGTAATCAAAGAATAACAGATATTTCCCTATTCCTTTTTAAGATATAAAGAAATTATATCTCAATGTTGTCTACAATAAATGATTGCTTGGGTGATAACGCTAGTTTGAAAGGAAATGTGGTAATTGGGACATTATTTTCAATTACCTCTGTGCGACGCTAATGCCACGATGTATGTATTATTTATTAAGAGGGTAGTAATTGCATTAACTGTCAATATTGCAACTGGATAAAAGTCCGCCACAAGAAGAAATGATTGCAGTTCTAGTAACGCGTTGCGTTATACTGACATCTCTTAAAGCATGTGTTTCAACCTGCAATTAAATTTATCTCTTAATTAATTCTATTTCTTACCATGTATAACTTCATTAACAATGTTTCCATGGAAAATATAGATAAAATCAACTGGAAATTTTAGGACGGTTTTATTTATTATCTGTAAAATTTATTCGCTCGGATACCATTTTACTGATATGGTTACTATGGAAACCGCGAGTAGAGTAAATTTAGCAAATGTGAATAAATTTGTCTCTGCTATAGTTCGTGGAAGTGATTGACTTTAATTGTCATATTTCCCTCCAATACAGTTCAATAACTGTTAATTAAAATTGAGGTAAAAAAAACCAAATATATAACAAAGCTTATCACTAAATCGCTATCTATGGCGTCACTTCACTACTTCACTGAATGAAATTTATAAATTATGCTTGTATGGGCTATTTCACGAAACAATACAATACGTCATTACTTATAACGATGTCATTGTATGGTGTTATACGAATTTATCCTTACAACTAAAGTTTTGACATCTACAGCGCCAGTTATCGTCACGAGAATGGGGGTTTACTCGATGAAAGATTATGTTATTCAATTACTTACCTGCTATTAAATCGCCACTGGTTTTATGCCGACAGCAGTAATGGAGCAGAACAAGTTCCCTCCACCAGTATCGCATAAGGAAATTAAATATTTACTAAAGAGAATAACCAAAATACTTGGTATAGCTAAATTCAAACCAACTTGAGTATGACTCGTACTTAAAAAACGTACGAATTCAGATTAAATTCAGATAAAATTATATTTTAGTTCAATATTTTATCGTACTTGTCCTAGTTTGCAACTGGGCTTGGGATTTTAAATACTTGTTGCGAAGCATACTAATCTATAAAGTAAAATTTTTAATTCATGTACAACGTAATATTGGCTTACCTGTAAAAAACTGCTTAAATATTAAAACAATTAACCAAAAATATTAACAAATATAAACTTGAATATTTTACGTTAGTAATGACATTTATTTAAGAATACAACATACGTTTTAATGTTATGGTATCAAATGCACGCCAGAATTGTGTTATTATAGCTATCTTTATTTAACACGTGGAAGTTTGTTGAAAAAAATGTATTACACGCTTTATTTTTATAACATTATACATGTGTGTCATACCCAAGTTAGTTTAAATCCAAACATATACCTTCGTGTAAGCCCAGTTGGTGTAATGGTTAGTACGTTTTCGTCTACATCTAAGGATTCAAACGCGATCGAGGTCGGTAACATTTTCAGCTGAGAAAAATTTAAAAAACATGCGTTCTTCTCAGATAAGGAAGTAAAATCGTGGCCATGTATCAGTATGATGTTTGGCACGTTAAAAATTCCTATTGAGATTCGGCAAAAGTAAACATGGTGAAATAACCTTACTAGTCGAAGCTAAGAGGCCCAAGGGAATCTCCGCATTCCGAAGCCTCGACGACAAAACAGACAAATGTAACAGGTAAAGTAATACCTAGTAGTTAAGGACGTTAATTATCAACTTATCAGTAACTTTATAAACTCCGATGCTTCGCTTCCTGCTTAAACACTGCAAACATGTAACATTAACTTTTACGTGTTACAATAAATGTCTCAAATTTACATATTCCAAACAATAGTTTGCTTAGTATTTTGTATCAGGTGCGATTCTAAATTGAACGACATCTTTGAACGAAAACAGGTACAACTGGGTTACATCCTAAGCTAAAGACTTCGATAAGGCAACCAAGTTGGGTTTAATTTATAACGATCTAATAATCCCTTAAAATAAGGTAACTAGAATTTCCATGAAATATTAACTAAAAGATGATCATATATCCACAATCTTAACGGCAGCAAATTCCAGATTCTAGGAAAAGAGAGGTAACGACGTTCACTGTTTACTCATTTTCAAAGGTAAAAAATTCAAATGCTCTCGCTTGAATATACTGTTATCTTTTCCTTAATTTTATTAAACAATACACGTGAATACTTATCTATTTATGCATCATTAAACATTCCTTAGTTTGCTTACGTTAAAAATAGATTCACTGTAAATCACTTATTTTGCTGATGAATTTTGTCTGATAAAGACTTTCATAAAGTGTTACATTTTTAAGGCGCGTCCATAATTGCGAACGCCCACAAACAAGTACAGGCGATCGCTCAGAACCTGTTCCTTTAACTTCGATTGACTTGTGTATTTTGTGCTATTATGGGGAAACGTGTTATTTTTGAATCTTGCATTACATCTAACTTGTTTTATCAACATTTCTGTAGTATAATTTTCACTCGACATCTTTTGGCGTATTTTTGCAAATCGTCTCAAGAGACTCCATGCGACACTTTTTTCCCATGACTAATACGTTTAGTTTCTCTACATCGCTTATATAAAAGAAGAATTACGTCATCCGACCACTCCAAACTCTTTGGGCATAAACGAGCGTAACACGCAAAACGTCGTGACGTCATACTTAATTGTCCTGTTTTTTATATTTCGTTCGAATTATTGAAGAGTTGGAATGGATCTTTAATAATGACAAAATACAGGAACTTCTATGTTTTGACATTTATCAGAAGATGATTACAATTTTTCAATATAACTGGAAGAAAAATTTAAAAATCTGGCAGGTAAGTATGACGCCATTACATTTTTTATCTGGTACGGTTCGCTGTTTACCGTCTATGTTCACGCTCGTCGTGTTGGTTGCTGGTTCAAATTCATGCGTTCGTGCTCGTTTGTGCACAATTTTAGGACGCGCCTTTACACAATCTTTGGTGTATAAATAAATCCAAAGCTAATTTATACCACAATATTAAATTCTAAATTAAAATATGAAACTACAAAATTGTTAATATGGTTTAAAAATGTTGAAATTAAAGAATTAATGCGTTATATACATCGTAATTCAAAAAAACTTAATTGTCGATAATTTCTGAAAATTTCTGAAATACTATGTACGTGAAATTGACTAATTTCGTGTAACTCACAGGGTCATCAAAATGTTCCCGCCAAATTTGATATTTAAGGGCTAGGTTATAATTTTAAATACGTATACAGAGTAATGGCAGCTGTCAAAAAAGATTAAATCAACGGGCTCGTTCAGCCGACGCAACTGTTGACTAGAACCGTAAATATGTTTCTGTTGTGTTGACAGTAACCATACCAAAAGCGGTTGAACAGTATGTTGGCATTTGTACTTCATGGAAATATATTTTTATGATTCCGGAGGTTAGGTTATATCAAGTGAATTATATATTTCTATTTTTTTCTAATCATAAGGAACAATTTGGGCTTATATGAATTATTCGAAGAGGATATTATTTATTAGGTACATATTTATGTATATCTGCGTTTATTATACTTACGCTTGAAAACTAATTTATTATTTTATATTAATAGAAAATTATGCTTGCGACTATAATTTGTGGTTATAATACAATAAAGTATAAAAAGATAGGTTATCATGCTTTGTTTATCAAAATTTAACCAATGCAACATAAAAATTTTCAGGTGCCAATGTTGAGCAACCGTTGCCACCTACCATAGGTAAACATTTCGCGTTCAGCGGACTCAGCATGTCACCATACTCAACTGTTGTGTCGGCTGAACGTGCCCAATGCTACGCAATGTTGTCACTACATTGTTTTCATCCAAATGTTTACTTCGAATTGTTATAGTTCAATTTGTGATCAATGGCGTAGCTATCTTTTTTCATTAAATAACCTATTTTACACGGTTTTACATGTCAATAACGATCCTTGCATGGCTGTTAGTTGTTTGCAAATTTTATATTACTATAGGTTTTTATTTTATTTTAACAGTGATAGGACATCATAGAAGCGTAATACAGCAACATTATGCAACGTGTCCTGTCCTTAACCCCAAACCATGTAAACATAACCCTACAATTAAAAAGACTACTGTCGGCGTTATTTAAATCAATTTAAAAACATATTTCTAATCTTTATGCATTAAATATAATAAATAGCCTCAATTACAGTAACACCAAACTGGTAAACAAATTTCTGGCATTCATGCTACAGTTTACGCAAAAATGTAACTATGTATATAGAACTTTCAATCTAACGTTTTAAAATGTCTTTAAAATAAAAACCTGTGCAGTTATTATTAATGGAAATTATATAAACTATGTTTGTAGCACTAAAGCCTTTACAGCAGAGACCAGATTAATTCACGCATGACTCATTTTTCAAAAACGTATGCATCAATATTGTGAGAAAACATATGTTTGGATTATAAATGATATACACAATAAAATCCCTAGATAAATATCTAGTGACTTTTTTGCCAACATCTGTGTTGCTAACCTTAAAATTAAAATTCAACAAAACGCGTTAATTTTGAAGGATCATTTAAAAAAAATTTAAATTGTTTAAAATTAAAGTTTTAGCTGCATTTTCGTTTATTGCACTTTATTTTTTATTGGCTGCATAGTTCAAATTTTGTATAACATCAGGTAACTATTACATTAAAAAGAATTTTTGTTGTAGATACATATGTATATATGGTACCGATATAAAACTATAGAACACTTGGCTAATAGTACTTTTGAAGTGGAAGAGTGAGGCTTGAGCTGGGAACGGGTACAGGTGTCCTCATAGTTTCTTGTGTTGCACCTTAGGTTCTTTGCTCCTAGAGTCGGTGAGTCTGGTGCAATACACTCTGGTGCTTTAATTAAGCAATTTCTACATTTGTGCGTTTACCAATCGTCAGCGAGATGGTAGATCTTGAGACTATGTTAGCGTCCACACTAGCCAGTCTCAGACAAGGCAACCGCCGTGAGGCGTTTAAGAAAATAGGATCACTCTCAGGTGAAATCATCGCCAAGATAGACGACCCCAGGTACAAGCACCCGGATCACGAAGGTGATACATACATACATCAACAGCATTGCAAAACTCGCAGGCTCGGTGCAAGAAGAGCTCAAACCCTTCAAAGCAGCCGAAGCCATCTCCGTTGGCTAGAATTTTCTAGACGTAAAGATGCAATATTCCTCCACGGAATACGATGAAGAAGAAGTTTCCAACAAGTCAAAAGCAGGAAACGCAAGATACCTGCAGGACGACCCGACCCCGGCCCGTCAAACTCAGAACCGGAGCAAGAAACCAAAACAATATCAACGACAGTCCCGAAAAGGAGTACTACGAGGAAGGTGGTGAAGGGAATACCTCACATGGCATTCCATAACAAACAAGAACGGTCAAGCATAGTAAAACGGCTTAAAAGTGATGAAATTAAACTTAGGGCAGCCACCAACACGGCCCTACGCATTAGAAAGCATCCAGAGTCCGAATCTGACTACAGGAAGATCAGAAGCATTTTAGATAATAGGCAACTCCCCTATCACACGTACCTTCTAGAGGAAGACAAACCTCTAAGGGGAGTGAGCAGGGAACTGCCTGAAAGCATTGCCGACAACGATATCAAAGCCGATCTGGTCAAGAAAGGATTTGAAGTAATGGCAGTGAAAAGAATACATAGCAGGAAGAACAAAACTCCTCTCTCGCTAAACTTTGTCGCGATCAAGAAATCGACAACGTCCAAGGCAATCCACAACCTGACGAAGGTCCTGTACATCAAAGTTAGGGTAGAAGCACCCAGAAAAGACAGAAGGGGCACAATCCAGTGCCGCCGATGCCAGCAATTTGGGCACTCACAGCGGTGCTGCAAGCGGGTCTAAAATGCGTCGTGTGCTGAGGCGCACCACACCAGCGACTGCGATAAAGGGCGCGAAGCACCGCCCACCTGCACCAACCACGGTGGTGGCCACACCGACAATTACAAAGGGTGCTCCAAGTTCCTAAGCTTTAAGAAATTCAAAGAACTAGCCACAGTGGTCGAAGCACCTTCTCCTATGCGGAGACGGTGAAAGGCCCAGCCAAGTGCAGCGCTGTTTAGCGCAACAAACATTACAAAATCTGCGGCCATAATTTTGGAAGCCGCAAAGGACGCCGCTACCTTTGCTGAAGGCGTCGCAAAAATCTTGGCCCGTCTCCGGACATCCTAGCGGTGTTCGGGGCGGAGCCCTGAATGCGACGCCCATAATTGGGCGCTGCTCATCGGCAGCACAAACTAAAGAATCAATGGAACAACTTCGTCGGAGCGCATTTAAAGAGTGCTAATAGCAGTTTTGAAAAAAACTTTTAAAATGTCGAGGAAATCAAAAATAATGTGAAAATTGAATTTTGGAAATAACCTTACAATAAATGTCAAATTACCAAAATGGCAGATAGTGAGCCGACATACGTTTACCGATCTTTGTATATTCAACATAGGGGAATTCCATTTTTAAACCTGTTTCTTTCTAATATGTATAATTTGATGAAATACATACATATGTAGTTTGTATGTTATTACAACTTTCTCCAATGAGTCACGCGTAAGTTAATCTGGACCCGAATATACAGGGTTATTCTAAATGAATGCCCCAATTTAATAAATTCGTATTTATTAAAGTATACATTCAAAATAAACAATTTACATACCATTGGAAAGA